>VWYK01056956.1:20085-43595 GCA_013399775.1 Semnornis frantzii | reverse complement strand
ATTTTATAAAATATATATATTTTTTTTTAAAGGCATGAAAGACCATTTGTCTTGCTGGTAGTCTCCCCCCTACATCTGAAACACAGGAAAGGCTACCTGTAGATGGTGCCTTGACCTTTTCCCTCCTCATCTCTTTGAGCACAGCCAGCAATTTGATCTGAATCACAGTTTTTCATATAGGGTGCAGTAAGAATTGTTTAAATGTCACTCCCTGACTCAACATGCAGAAATGCAGGGTCATGGCACTGCTTCTTCCCTCCACATCCTGCATCTATTGCCCTCTTCTCCCTTTCACTGGGAAATAAATATAATTCTACCTACTTTACAGACTGAGCATGGCTAGTTTCTAAGTAGAGATTCGTTCAGACTTCTCTGGATTGCCTTTTGTTATCTGAGAGCTTCCAAGTAAATACTGCTCAGAAGCAATTAAGACCAACTGTTCTTGGACAAAGACATGCAACTATCAGCTTATTTAGCAAGGCAACACAGTCATTTTGAAAGAGGTCTGGAAAATTCTAACATTGCTAAAATTTATCTTCACAGCTCCTGCCAAGATCTAGTAAAGATTTTTGTGTTCTGCTTATGCATTTCATCATCTTTCACAGATTCACAGAATGGTTTAGGTTGGAAGGGATCTTAAAGGTCATCTAGTTTCATCCCCACTGCCATGGGCCTTCCACTAGATCAACTTGCTCAAGGTTTCATCCAGGCTTGCTTTGAACACCTCTGGGGAGGGGGCATCCATGACCTCCCTTGGGCAATCTGTTCCAGTCTCTCACCACCCCTGCTGGAAAGAATTTCTTCCTAATGTTCAGTCTAAATCTACCCTCCTCAAAATTCAATCCACTCCTTCTCATACTATCACTACAAGCCCTTGTAAAAAGTCTCTTCCTGGTTTTCTTGTGGGCTCCCTTCAGGTATTGGAAGGGCGACTAGGTGTCCCCAGAGCCTTCTTTTTTCCAGGTTGAACAACTCCAAATCTCTCAACCTGTCCCCACAGGGCAGGTGTTCCATCCTTCCGATCATGTTCATGGCCCTCCTCTGGACCCCTCCAGCAGTTCCATGTCCTTCTTATGCAGGGGGCACCAGAATTGGATGCAATATTCTAAGGTGGGGTCTGTCCAGGTGGTGTTTCATAAGACAAAATACTATTAGGAAAACATTTCAGCAAAGTTAAAAGGCCTAACTGTTAGGTACATCCATTGCTCATAGAAAGGGTAACAGCCCTTGACAATGGTAATTTATTGCCACACATCTTTCATTTCATGTTTCCAAAGTACTGGCATACATAAATATGCTATACTTGGGTACTAAACACACTTGACTCAGCTAATCATCACAATATTTCACATAATCCTGTCACTAAAGCTAAGAATCCTATCAGTTTTCTGATAATGTTTAGACTCATCTTACTGCTGCATCTGCAGCATCCTTGTGGCATGCTGGGTGGATGAGCAAGAGCTGCAGCAAGAACGTAACTGTGCTGCAGGACCAGAGGAGGGCTAATACAGTGGCTAAACACCATAAGCTGAAGAAACCCCAGATCAGTTCTGCAACATATTGCCTTACACAGACTTATCTACATCATTTATTCTCTCTGTGCCTCCACTCTGTAGAACAGTACTTTTATATAACAAGTTCTGTGAGAATAAATACAGTATGAAGTGGCACACTGACAAGGAACATGGAAATATACTGAATCTATGACTCCCCATTACCAACCACTCAAAAATGAATGATTCCAGAGAATGTTAAAGTGACTCACAAAAGACTGAAGAATCAACAGCGTTTCCTGAACCAAATTCAATTTTGTGAGCATAACTTTGAAAGGGTTCATTTACCATAGTGATTCCATTTGGTAAGCAGTCTTTGAAAATTATAAGCAGCTTTCTACAAAGCAAACCAACTAAGCAGCAGTATTATTTCATAGCACTGGTCACAACGATCGAGGAAGCCTTTCAACACAGCAAAGCACGTTCCAGGATGCCTTTGGAAAGAGCTACTAAAACTGTGCATCAGAAACCTGGTACTCTTGTGCACTAGTTCTGCACACTTCTTAATGGAGCTGGTGTTTAAAAGTGCTTCCAGCCCTTCAGAGTTTCACAGGCAATATATCAGGAGGGAATCTATCCTGAAATATGAAATCCCAGTAACACTATGATAGGTACCAACTTTCACAGAAAGCTCTTTATGGTGAGGAAAAGGTAGACAATGCAAAGCTTTAGCTAACTTCACAGCCACCTTGCATATGCCTAAAAGGCATTTTATCCCTTCTGGAGGGAACTTGCTCACTGGATAATATCGTTTCATTGTACAAAACCATCCCATAATTCTCCTTTTAAGATGTATGTTAAGCAAACTACTTTTTTTTTTGGTTGGTTTCGTTTTTTTAATACACCTACACAGCCTTGCATCAATCGCTCTTCCTTTCTCTTTCATGGAGGGCTTATCCTGGACTACAGCTCCTGATGACCTCTTCAGGTACAACACTCCCTTGGTGCTTTGACTGCTGTCAGTGCATTCTGAGTATTCCTTCTGTCCTGTCCCATGTCACCACCCCCACTCTAAATTAGTTTGGCAAGGTGCACCTACATCAGTGTTCAAGCTGAGAGCACCAGTGCTCTCTTGAAGCCAGCCCCTCAAATGCCCCACTTACCACACTCTACTTTGCATCACCAAGCAGTCCCTGACTGCACAGACCATGTACCTTTCAGACGAAACTAAGCTGAAAGCAACACAGGCACAGCACGCTAGCTGCACACAGCATGCGGTCCAGGAGACCTCACCAGAGCTGCAGCTATCCACATCCTCCTCTAGATGCTACTATACTTGATTGTGGAGAAATTGCCCTGGACTATCAGACTTTCGTTTTCCTTCAGAGAAACTAAACATGCCCTTTCTACCCTGTACAACTACCTAAAACTCACACTGCTCCCCTCCACCCTCCCCCCAAAAACAGAAAGCTTGATGCCTGTCCTATCAGATATCTACCCAAGTAGCACTTCCAGTGGATCCTAACATTTGAACTGTTACCATTTGGGTCTAGTCTTTGATAAAACTGTCTGTCATTCTTTAGGTCCTTGCTCACCTGGCTATATTCTGGCACCCACCTCTTTCCCTATTTTACTATTCCTTTATGTCTTTTGGAGTCTCTTGCTTTGTTTTCTGGTTTTATGTATGAATAAAGCTCTACCTCACTGTTAACACCAAATTAATCTGAAATAGGTCCTTCATCTTTCGTGATTTCTTTGATTTTATATGACTGAATTTCTATACAAGTTCTACCAGTGCAATCTGGAACCTCACACCATCTACCAAGAAATCATCTCTTATTTCTTCCTTAGCTTCAGCATAGTCTTTTTCTTTGCGGGCCAAACCAGGACCTGTGGAACTGAATGGAAGGACCTCAGCTGACTGCAGCAGGCAGTCCTCTAAATGCACTCAATGAAGTCATTCGAAGAACTGAGGCCACTTATGTTAAATTTCATAGCTATATGGCATTCTGAGATAACCATGTATGTTCTGTGTCTTTCATTAAGAGATTTTTCCCATTATACAACCTGAAAAAATAGGGGTTTTGTTCTAATGTAATTTTAACAATCAAATTTATATACAAGACCTTTAGAAAACAGAGACCCACCTCTAAATGCAAAGAACAAACATTTGCATTACCTATTTATATTAAAATATGCAGAAATTTCCAAAGTATTCAGTCAACTTATAAATTTTTATAACTTCTTCGAATTGTTAACATTTTTTTAACACACAGCATTATTTCAGCTTTGTGGAAGGCTCAATAACAATCTTTCTGGTCTGGGGAAAAAGGAAAGAACATTATAATAAAGAATGAAGAATAAATAAAAACAAAACAGAACAAGTCGTACATCCACACATACAAAGACAACTTTCATGGTCAGCTATAAGCAATTATAATAACACAATGTGCTGCATGTTGATTTCACCAGTGAAAAGAATTTCTCCAGTTATTGAAGACTTTCCTGGCAGAATTTCAGAAAAAAAAAATTCTGACATTCTCCCAATCTGACTTCTGTGCAATGCAAGTCATGCACATTTTAAACACTGACAAATAATACTCCCTTTCTTCTGCAAACGGTTAACAGCTGTAGAAACTATTATAGCCTGCTTAAAATCATTTCTCTGTAGTCAATACTCTCCAGACACTTAGCAATACTAAAGCTATTCCTGGGGCTATACAAGAATTGCTATGCGAGTACAAAGTTTGATTTATGTGGAAATGAAACAACAAACATCTGATCTTTTTTTTTTAATAGCCATTCTTATAAACATGAGTATCAGCTGCATAACTAGAAAGTGATGTACCAAGTTTACAGAAATTAGACAAAGAAAGACCACCCACAGTCATCTTCAAGAAGAAAAGATTGTCAGAGGGCAAAAGATTGCTGGTGAAGATACTCTGTACAGACGCTGCCCTCATGTCCCCATGGTGAGGCTTTGGTTTATGAGAGTGATGTTTCACAGATCTAATTTTTCAAGTCTTCTGAAAGACACAAAGTAGATCAGCAGCCCAGTACCATAACTTGGCGAGGCTCACCATCAGCTGCTCTCAGACTGACCACAGGCACAGCATACTGCCTAATAAAATTGTCCAGATGCATCCAAGAGGAAGTCAAGATCTCTGTGTGCTAAATGTTATTCTTTCACAACCCAAAGCACAGGTGGAAACACGAGAAATGCTCAGTTGTGCTTCCTCTGACATTTCTGAAATTATGTTTGGAAAGAGAGGAAAAGACATGAGTGGAAAAAGAGCAAACATTCAAATACACACGAAATTCCAGGTATGTTCAATGGATTCATGTACTGATGTGCTGAAAATACAGATTCAATTTGTCACTCCAACAAACTGCCACTCAAGTTCCTTTATTTTTTTTACATATCTTCACCTTTCAGGAGGTGAAAATGCATGGGTAAACCCAATAGATTTGTGGATGGCTTGTGAACCTTGACAAAGACAGCAATTAATTTGACCTCCAACAATAATAAAGTGATGGTTAAGTTAACTTGAAGTCATCTTGAAGAAACCTCCAGGGATACCTTAAGCAGCCTTCCAGTACCTAAAGTGGGCCTACAAGAAAGCTGGGGCGGACTATATACAAAGGCAAGGAGCAGAAGGACAAGGGGCAATGGTTTGAAACTAGAGCAGAGTAGATTTAGATTGGACACTAGGAAGAAGTTCTTTATTATCAGGGTGATGGAACAATGAAACATGTTGCCCAGGAAGGGAGTGGAGGCCCCATCCCTGAAGACATTCAAGATCAGGCTTGATGGTGCTCTGAATAACCTGACCTAGTCAGGGATGTCCCTGCTTACTGCAGGGGAACTGGACTAGATGACCATTAAATGTTCCTTCCAATCTATTATTCTATTATTTCACAGCAATCCTCCAGAAAAGTACCATAAATTGATTTGGAACAGCCTCAGATTAATGCTCCAACTTCTTCTGAATTAATTTTAAATCTTTAGCTGTTAAAATACCTAGAAAGAAGAAAAATAAGCTAATTGTTCAGCTTATTACTAGTTTTACTTCTCTTGGTAAAAAACTTTTTTTAAAGCATCACATGTGCACCTTCTAATTGGAGCTCTTAGAGAAGTTTCATCATGCACCAGTATTTCCCTATGTTGCACAGGTACACCTCCACCTTCTCCAGCAGACAAGAAAGCATCAAGATAGTCTATGTGCCCTTCAGCTGTTCCAGGTTTCATCAAACAGAGTTCTCCACACACAGTCCCTGCATTTGGCTGGGGAAAATGCTATCAGGTTGTGCCTAGAGCAGATGTAATGTTGCTTTCCAAAAAGCCACTGTTGTTTGTTTCACCAGCTAACCTTCACTCCGAGGACAGCTGTGACTAAATACACAGCACCAGTGCAGCTGCCCAAGGACAGGAACTCACTCTCACTAAAACCTGCACTGCCCACCAATGCTGTAACAGGACTGTGTGAAACTGAGGAGTCCAGAAGCAAAACATTCCAAATGCATACCTAACACACATCAGAACTGCTGTGACTCCCTATTTTTGGGTCAAGTTCAAGCTCCTGTGCTGAGCTTGAGACTGCTATTATTTTTGAAAACCCCCTCTGACTTTGCTCAAGACCCCAGTTTGCATTTACACATTCCTGTCCCAGGCTGCTCCCAGTCCCTCTGCTTTTCTTCCTACTCACTCTCTTGCTCTCTCTGCTTTGCTGGTTCCTTTTGTTCTAGTGTGTCTCCTTCTCCATGCTTTGAGTCATATTCCATGCTGCCCTCTGGGCTAAGATCTCTCTTCCTGGGGGAGGGTTTTAGATGTCCTATCTCTATAAATCTGGGATAACACTCAGATTCAATGGGAGTAAAACCAACCCATATCATTGTCTCTCTCTTGCCAAGGAAACTCTGTCCTTCGTCCTGCCTCTTTGAACAATCTCATCTCGTCTTTACTCAGCATCTGTAACTTTGCTCCCTTCTTTTCCTTAGCTGTTGGCCTACATTTAATATTTGCCAATTTTGGCATACTTGGAACTCCTACAGGCAAAGTACAAAGTTGTTGTAATTTTCCTTCCTTTGTCTACAAAACAGTGTGGTATTTAAATGTTCTCCCATAAGGATGGAAAGAGACAATCATTTTACAAGACTAAAGCATAAGGAAGCAGAACATCTGCACATAAGGGGAACGAAGACTCACTATTTTTCTAAACTTTAAGAAATAATTTTAAAAAATTATTTATTTTTCAAAAAAATACTGACTATATAGAATGCAAAAGCATAATGTTTAGGTAAAAAAGCACAGAAAAGGCACCAAGGTTAGTAGTAGCCATTGGATCCTTTGGTCTGGGAATTTCCGCTAGACTCTGATGCTTAATTCAGAAGAGTCACAAGGCAGGGTTGCAATTACAATCCTCTGGAGACTGCAAATAAATAAACAAACAATCACAGAAACAAAAAGAAGTTGTTACATTCAAGTCAACTATTTCCAAGGTCATACATCTGAGTTCAGGGCAACAGGGAACTAAGCAGCCTCACAAAACTTATAAAAAGTAAAAATCATTCAACAAGGAAATTCTCACAGGTGTTCTCTTAGCACTGATTTGCTAAGCTCAGTGGTCAATAGTTCCACTGAACACAGTAAGAAAAAAATAGGTTGTGGGTTACAAGGACAGTACAAGGACAATTTACAATGGGAGGCTGTCAGTGGACCCCATGGAAAACCAAGGGGCTTGGATTGCAGACAATCTTGGAGAGCGGGTGAAGCCACGCCTGTTTTGAGAATCTCTGCTGAGCATAAACCGGCATTCTGCTATGGAGTGCTAATAACACACGTGAAATGTACTAATGGTAGCAACATCAGTAAAAAAAGTCAAATAAACTCTTGATAGAAAAAGTAGATTTCACAAATGAGAAACAAAACACGCCATCAGTGTGAGAACAGAGCTTCCCAGCAATGGATCAGGAAAATCTCATCTTTGGCACTAAGTATGGAATGAGAAATCTTTTAGACAGGTTACCTCCTTACCTGTCTACATGCAGAAAAGGCACTGATAACTAAAAAAACACTTAATCAAACTTCTGTGCTGCTTTTCTATTACATTAGTTACACATGGGCTGCTCAGAACTGAATGGCAACTGGTAGCATCTTCCTGACACATCTAACTATCTACCCAAGCATTCACACTGTGTCTTTCATAGTGGGGAGGGACTATGAACATGAACACACAGGGCAAACAATACCATTAACACTTCCAATTTTGGCTGGTATCACTGTGTTAGTGCAGTCCACAGGCAGGTGCTGTCATTTCTGACAAGCCTGTTGGGTAACAGTGACGGGAATCTGTCAGATGCTGCCCACACACGGGCCATGTCCCGCATGGCACACTGACCCCCTCCAAAGAAGTCTTATTTTTAAATTCTGCAGAATATGTTACAAATATCAGCCATCAGCATGCAGTGTATGCCAGAGAAAGGGAAAGGAAGACAAAACAATAGAGAAATATCCTCCAAGGGCAGCAGTGGGCTTGCCACAGCATACACTGTGCTTGGGCTGAGAAATGGGCTGGATCTTTATAACAGAGAGATGCTTGGCCCTTCAAACAAAGTAATGTGCAAAGGCACCTCTGCCCATCTTGTGCAATTCCCAGACCCTGTCATTGCCAGATTAGTGCTGTCATAAAGACTACTTTAAAGCAGCCTCAGACTTTGCCAAGAATAAACCACAAGTGCCTTTACCATCACAAGATCATACTTGCACTGCGTGCAACTTCTCTTTCCCCAGGAAAAAGCCCTGCACCAAAGCATAAGAAGATGCTCATCACGGACCTTTGACATTGCCACAATAGCCTACTGTCTGTTCTCCCCTTGGACAAAGAAATTCTGATGGACCTGTTTACTCCTGCTGCCTGTCTTCTTCACACCACTTGAGGTGCAAAGCTGATGGAGATAAATAACCAGTTACACTTGCCAGGCAGGTTATACTGAAGGCTCTCAACTAGCAGAAGAGAGAGCCCTTGTACACCTAGTCATGACAGCTTGGAACACTTCTGCTCCCATGCAGGAGGTTATCAGACCCACAGCAGAGCTTTAAATTTTAAGCTGTTACTGGGATACCCACCAGAGCCTGAGACAAATGTGTGCACTCCCTCTCCTTGCCCTACTGCAAGCAAGGCCTCCACTGTTGGGGAGGGATTGATTTGATAGGCGACAATAGTTTCAGCTACACCAACAGATTTGGGAAAGTTCTTCGGCACACTGGGAGCTTGGGTTCAGTATGCAGTGAGATAATTCTAGTGTTGTCTCTTTAACAAAAAGGTCTCAGAAAAGATACTTTTTGCTTTTGGAAATTATATTAAAAGCAGTGCAAAAACGGGTAGCAAAAAAGTGACTCATGAACAACAACAAAGTGATTCACCAGCCCCTCACTAGGAGTGACATCATCATACCACATCTCCATGAGAATGGCAGAAAAGGATTTTTTCACAGGACAGGGAAGTGTTGTATTCTCCAAAAGGAAAGTATTCTACCTGCAGGTGTGGGACAAGGAAGGACAAATTTTCAGTCCTCTGGGCAGGGAGTTGAGTGCCCAGCACAGTGACTATCAGATGCTTGTAAGCACTACTGAAGAATACCAGAACATTTCCAGTTTGGTCTGAGATAAATTGCAAGCCCTAGGTATAGTGTACAATTACCCCACAGCCCCACCATATTCTTCTCTACCTGATCCATCACTCCTTGTTCCATCCCTCAAGCCACAAACAGTTAAAATCCTTTCTTGCTCCCGGCTTAGCAGCCACAGTCAGCGTGCTCTTGCATTCTGATACTCAGTTCCACACTCTTTGACCCACAGGATAGCTTCCACATCCCAAAATGGACTTTCAGTCTTGCTAAGGATCTGTACACCATAGCAGTATGCCTGCCCACCTCTTTGTCCTGGCTTACACCATTACCCAGGTGCTCCAGTGCTTTTCAGGTCAAAAGGCACAGGACTGCTCTTATGTCCACCCTAGGGAACACCAAAGCTCTTCCCATCCCTGTGCTACACTGATTTTCACCTTATGGTTAACATTAAGGAGAAGCTGAATACATATATGAGGGAGTTTTAGGTTTCAGTATGTATGCCACATGTTGTCTTCAAGGGTAACATATCGGACAATAGGTTTTCTCAGTTCTTAGAACAGTGCCTTGTGTTGGACACAGCCATGTTGCTCTCTGCAGTTATTCTGGGCAGTACCAGGTTGTCAGCACCTCAAAGCCATTTTTTTTAACTAACGATCTGCTCCTTGCAGAGCAGGCAGCAGTACGTTTGCAGCTATGTGACTACCAAAGTGACAATGACAAACTGACAGCGTACAAAAAGGACTTTCTGGTAATCTACTCCTTATTGCACACAGTCTGCCCTGTGTGCCAAGAGGTCAGAGTACCAGCCCTTTATCTGACCTGACAGTGATGCCTCTCCCTCATCTACAACTCTCCTCTCAAAATACCAACGGCTATAGCACTTAACATCAGCAGCCCCAAGCATCTTAAAGACAATAAACCCAGTGCTTCTCTCTTCCCCAGCCTGCTGCCCAGCTCTGCCAGAGATGAGGGACACTCAATCTAGGGAACTGCCAGAGAACAGAGTAGCAAATTTTTTAATCTCTCCATTTCTCCAAAACTCTTTTAACTATGCAGATGTGTTGGCACACAGCATCTCAGAGGCTACTGTCAAACCAAGGCTTTAGGAGCAATCGCAGAGTAGCAGACATGCCCAAGCAGCGCTGGAAAAGTCCTCTGCAAGGAAGAACAAAGTCCCATGCAATGTAACATTAAAGCAAGTTTTAAGTAGTTACTCTGCTATGACTCCTAAACCTTCAGGGACCTGCCTTTTAATACAACTCATATCCTCCATTCTAGTAACCTCAGTTCACTGGAGACTGGTGGTGTAGGCATGTAGACAGGGCTTTAAGCAGTTCTGGGATATCTGATGTATCCAGCCACACTTGGTGCCAGCCAGAGCAACACCAGACTCCTCATGCAATCCACCTGCTTCACCAGATTCACCTAGAAAAACAAGATAGCCATGCGCCAGCCTTCCAGCTCAACCCTCAGACTCATCCCAACAGCAGAGAGGAAGGAAAGCTGCTGTCTGTTCCAGCAATGCTCACAGGCTCTGAAGCACTAACAGCGCCTGTCCCAGAGAGCTGCATCCAAAAGGGCAAACAGTCCAAGGAAGGAGACACACAAAAATGCACCACCTGGTTGTGTGAGTATTCTGTCTGATAGGGCACCAGGGAGACCACATTGAAACCACATCAACAATATTTCTGTATATTAGACAAAGGGAATGCAGCAACAGAAAATGGAAACGGCCCTGCCTTTGGGCAAGCATACATAAGAAAACAAAAACATACAAAAAACCCCACACACACAAAAAAAAAGGGCCTGATTTTCCACTGATGACACTAAATTAACATCTATGTAACACCACCACCCCCCCCCCCCCAAAAAAAAAAAATCAGCTACTCTTCGTATACTTAAATAAGAAGAAAATCTAATTTTCCATTTGGCTTAGGAGAAAAGATACTGCTTTTGGAGTAACCAAGGATAACCTGTTGGCAGGCATTTAGAGAGCATTTTGCTTTGGAGAACAAATTCTCTCAAGTTATTTCTACAATCTGCACATGCAACAACTGCTGTACTCATTTCTTTTAAAATTATCATCATTTAATGTGTCCTGCATTACGGTGCTTCCGTCCAGAGAAAGCCTCCCTGTTGTGCATATGCAGCACTCCGTTGAAGTCATGGAGCAGACTGGAACAGATCACAGGTACCCATTTTACATCAAATACCCAGAAAAGTGAATGGTTCCATTTTTCTGTGCACTATAAAACCTCATCTAGCACAGGAACAGAAGCTTCAAGGCTACACAGGACTTTCACTTTGTGTGTGCATCTTCCAATGATGTCAAGTGGAAGTGAGTTTCTGATTCTCAGCCAGTACAAATTTTGCCAGAAAGTATTTTCAAATATACTCCCCATCAGCTCCGGGCTTGCACTTTTGTCCCAGCAAAATCTGATGTCTCTCTACAAGATTCACATTTGTAGAGTCACTTTCACATGACAGAAGCAAAGGAAAAAAAAGTGCTTGCAAAAGTAGAATTTACTTCAAATTCTGGAGCCTCTCTGAAAGGGGAAAGCACTTTTAAATCTTAGTCTCAGGAGAAACATTCCCTGTTCTCAGGAGTTTGGCCACCTTTCTAGGCATAAGGACAGCTGATAACTTATGGTGAGATTACCATGGTTTAGGAATTTAACAGCATGACAATGGCTTAAGCCAACAGGTATCATTTCACCACAGGGTGTGAGAGTAGAGTTCCTGAAGTTCAGCTGGCTCCTGAAGCACAGCTGAGAAGTGACAGTATGTTAAGCTGTAGCAACGTGATTACTTCTAATTGTCTCTTATACTCTAAGGTCTAAACTATCCTTGTTCAGAGGCATGAATTAAGAGCAGAAAAAGTTATTTTCAACTTGCCCAGCTTTCCACAGTTTTCAGATTCTGAACACAGATTTAACCAATTTTATCAGTTTGGTTACATCAGAATATCTTTATCAAAAAAATCAACTTTGTGTTATCAAACCCTTTTTAAAAAAATCTAGTTACATGCCACCCCCTTTAAGTAATATAGCTTGGATTCACACATAAAGATTGAGATGAGATAATGGAAATAAAAGATAAAGAATCGACTGGCTTTGTACACAAAATAAGCATATGTAATTACAAATCACCTATGCACTGACTCTGCCTTGAGTTTACATTACACACTGGTCCCTTTGGATCCCAGGACTTAAAGTAACTTTTGCTCTCTGCTTTCTCTGTCACGGGTCAAGTATAGCTCAGCCAAACCAGGAGATGTGTACCAAACAGTTTGTATTTCTACCAATTACATATTGAATTCTCCTTTATAAGTCACTGTGGAGTCACACTTGCAGCATTATATGCATACACGGCCACTTTATTTCAGCCTCAAATACAAAAAGCTATTAACAGTTGCCCAGATCTTGCTCTCATTTACCCTAATGCAAATTCATGTAACTTCCACCAAGACCAGTGGAGCTGGAGGTCCATACCACATATAGGACAGCAGAACCTCTTTCATTGAGCAAATTCACACTGCCAGTGAGTTGCAGTGTCCATGGCACAGGTGGCCTGGAAGTTTCCCTTCTGCTGCCTGCACTGCCTCCTATGCTCACTGTACTTCTAACCCCACTGCAGTCCATATCTCTCCTGGATATTTATTTTAACTGCACCTTGTTTCACAGACAGACCAGAGCAGGTTTCTTATTCCTCAGCACACCAGTTGAGTAACACTGAACAAAATACAAAATTGTTTCTACAGTGTATTTAAACACAATAAAATGAACCAATCAAGCAAACTGTACATAATGTGCCCTGTCACTAACTGAAACCAGAAGAAACTCTCTTCAGTACTTGCAGTGCTTCTAAACGCACACTAATGTCCTAAGTAGTAGGACCTAAAGATTCCAGCAATTACTTAGTCCTCAAAGCTTTGAGACAAGTTTTCTAGACACTATTTACTCCCTGGGGCTCACTGGAGGTAACAGGTAACTAGTCTCCAGCCCTGCTCCTGCTCCAGCTCCAGCCCTGCTCCTGCAGAGGGCAGATTTTGCTCATTGTCCCAGACAGATCACCTGTTTTAACTTCTGGATTCCTCTAATTTTTTACATCACAGATACTGTCACATTCCTAGGCATGGTACCATTCCCAGTGTAACAACAGGGCAGTGAGGGACAGGCAGCTAGGTGCCAGAAGACACCAGGAACTATGGCACTGGGAAGCAAGCATTCTGTTGCCAGTCAGAAGGCAATTACAAGTGCAAGAGAATGTACGGCACCAGCCTGAGAGAACAGAAGTCTTAACCCCAGTGTCCTTGCATGGCCACAACAGCTGGGTGAGGAGTTACCGCAGCATCTGCTTTTCCACACAAGTTCGCCACCAACATTTTTTGCTTTTCTTTCTTTCTGGTAATGTAATAAAGCAATTCTGAGTCATAAAAATTGATCGTGATATGTCCAGAGGTACAGTTCTTGGTGCTAAACCACAGAGAGCTCTGGCCAAACAAGCTCTTGTTCCTGCTGGCAGGCAGTCTGACTTCAGATGGGATACACATACCATCGCATGCAGCACTATGCCACATAAGATTGAGTCCTGCAGAACAGCTTTCTGACACTTTATGTGACCACATCAACAGCCCAAAAGGCAAACTCCCCTAATTCCCCTTGTATACAGGGAAAAGTAATTTATTACAAATACAGAAGATACAGTGAATCACCCCAGCTTGACTACTGATCCATGTCAAAAATACAGTGCTAATTTCAAGGGCCCTCTTCTGCCACACTTCCATTGAATAATTTCATAGAATCACAGAATGGTAAGGTTGGAAGAGACCTCAAAGACCATCTAGTTCCAATCCCCCGCCATAGGCAGGGACATCTCCCACTAGTACAGGTTACTCGAGGCCTCGTCCAACCTGCCCTTGACACCTCCAGGGAGAGAGCAGCCACAACTTCCCTGGGCAACCTGTTCCAGTGCCTCACCTCCCTCACTGTAAAGAATTTCCTCCCAAAGGAGGGGAAAAACTGGAGATGTCACCACACAGTATTTCTGATGCTAATTCATGTGCCTTTTTTTCCCTACTAGAATTCACAAAAGCAGAATATGGTCACGTTTTTCAAGTAGGAGTTGCTGAGAACTGGGTTTCAACTCTCTAGCAAACCTGGAAAACAAGGCAAGGGGCCAACTCCTCTGTGTGCATACCCCTGGTGGTTCAGCTGAAGGATGCACAGATGAGGCAAGAACCAGAAGGAGCATGGGATAACCCCATACCAGCTGTGTATAGCTGGATTTGTACACAGAGAATCTGGCCACTCTTTTGGGAGTATTAGAATCTCCATAATGCAGCAGTGTGACTCTATGCATTCATAATTTTAATTCTCAGACACAGCTAAGGTAAAAGCACATCAAACAGCTTTTCACTGCTTAGAAAGGACAAGTGTCAGGCTGCTTGGGCAATCTGGCTTGTACCTTCTTGTATAAGCTGGGCAGTGTAATACACTATTTCCCTATGACGGAGTTTACTTTCAGCTTCAGACCCTTCTGCTGCACCTCCAATATCCATATGCTGACACAGCATATATATGGTTTGCATGTATCTTTTATTTAGCACAGAATGAGGAACAGCACTGCATTCAGCATTCAGTTTTAACACTGTATACATACAAGCAAAAAGAAATTAACCTTGAAAAACTAGGTACTTATGACAAGGTTTATTTAATATTCTCCCAAGTCTTTCTCACCATTACTGGAACCCCTTCTGAAATGCTCCTAGCAGCATCAGTGCATGTCCAAATGGTCACACAAATGAGGCCCTTGCTTTTGCACACCAGGAAGAACCTGTCCCAGCACTCTGTAATAAGGCTAAAGTTTTCAGCATTAACCCAAAAGTCACAAGGGCTACAGTCTACCATAGGAAGACAGCAGAAGAGATCAAGGGCATCCCCAGAGACTGTTAGGTGAGAAAAAGTGCACAAAGTTTCTCAGTTGCTTTGTGGATTTACAATTCTATTGGCATTCTCTTATGGTATCATATATATTTGTATTCAAAAATACAAATGCAGTTGCCATCCTGCCATGAGTTGCATGTGAACAACTCTCTGTAAGCTGTGTCGACTTCTATGTGCAAGGTCTTGCCTATACAGGGCTCTCTGCAGGTTAAGACCATAAACTATGTACATAAATGCTGGCAATGTGTGTTTACATAATAAGTAAATAGATAAAGAAAAGTACATTCACACCAACTACTGAGGAAAGAAAAACTATTTTTCTACTGTTAAAAGTACTGAATCACCATCTGGTTTGGGAGGAAAAAAAGACTCAGTCCAATTGAGCTACAAAGAAACTCCAGTCTAAAAAAAGTAATCACACGGTATATCCCCCTAAATTCAATTTTCAAATGATTTAACATGGAGAGTTGTATTCATAGAGGGGAAAAAAAAAAACCAAAATCAAGCCAAAACAGTAAGAGGGATGTGTGGCTTGTTAGGCCCTGATCCTTCAAGTTCTAAGTAATGGGAGATAGTAGAAGCTGGTTTTCAGGAAAAAGCTGAGTGTCTGCAACAGTTTCAGCTGGAACACATCCTAATTTTCCAAGAAAAACCTGCCACTTTTTTGCTACCATGCTACAAAACACAAAAATAAAATCTAAATACGTGAACTAATTTCCTTTTTTACCTTGGTAGCATTTGGGGTTTTTTTCAGTCACCTGAAGACACTCCTACGCACACTGCGGCAAAGTGCAGAAGTGGTATGCTACTGACAAGCATACCATTCCAAGTGAAAAAGAGCATGTGGTCACATAAATACTCTGAGTACTAGAGCATGACCAGCAGTCATAGCTCTGGCAAGCGTTTGTCATTTCCAAACTTGGACATTTTACTGTCCTCGAACACACCATTGAAATTACTTTCCTCAAAATCACAAAAATTTTGCTATCATTTCAACCCACACTCCATAACCTAGCCTACATATAGCACTGACTTTCCAAATGCCTTTGTAAGTTCCCTGTAGCAGTTTATCTTACAACTGTATGTCATGGAACCAAACTGCCTCATTCATTGCATGTTCAAACACAACTCACCTGTGTGTGCTGCTTCTCTGGAACACTCCCCTGACCTCAGTCACTGACATTTCATCCAAACTGGCATCTCTTCCTTACTTTTCCTCACTTCTATAATTTTGTGTACAATCCTGGCTGGTAACTACAACTCAGTGAGAGAGAGACTGCTGTATGGGCAGCTCTAACAGTTCTGTGGGGCTTTTTCTTCTGCTTCCCCTAATCCACCTCCCTTGTTCAAACAATTGCACAAAATTTCCTTCTTCCTCCCTAAGGCCCTCTACTTATGGGACAAAAAAAAGATTTTACTGGATCTACTGATTTACCTAAGCCTACGAACACCTGAATACACTGAAAGAAATTTCCCTGTACCACTAAATTCTACCATTCACCTCTTACTGCTGAGCACTAAGCCCTTCCATGAAAAAATGCAGCTATTACTTACGGTGGAAAATTTATAGAATCATAGAATGGTTTGGGTTGGAAGGGACCTCCAAACGTCATCTAGCCCAACTGCTTACAGTCAGCAGGGACATCCTCCACTAGATCGTGCTGCTCCGAGCCTTTTCCAGCCTGACTTTGACTATCTCCAGGAACGGGGCCTCAACTATCTCTCTGGGCAACCTGTGCCACCACCCTCATAGAAAAGAACTCATTCCTAACATCCAATCTAAATCTACTCTTCTCCAATTTCAAACCATTACCCCGCATCCTCTCACTGCAAACCTTTGTAAACAGTCCCTCTGCAGCCTTCTTGTAGGCCCACTTCAGGTACCAGAAGGCCACAATTAGGTCTCCCCAGAGCTTTCTCTTCTCCAGGCCGAAAGCCAACTCCCTCAGCCTGTCCTCATAGCAGAGGTGTTCCAGCCCTCTGATCGAAAAATGTTTCTTACCTATTTCTTTTAAATTACCTATTCTTCCCTTCTTAAATTTAATGCTTTTGATTAATCCCATATAAATTTCCATCTATATTATTTGGGATAATTTTGATCCCAAATCATTAAGAAATAAAACAGCTCTCTCTTGTTGAAAAGAGATTCTTAAAATAATGCGTTATATGTATAACCAAAGACAACCAAGTTATTATGGCTTCATGTGTTACTGCTTGCCACCTGTGTGACAATTATGCCCAGTCCTCACTCACAACTGTGAAAAATAATGGCTTAGCTTAAAGATAGTGGTGTGTGCTAAAGCATTTTTGGCAGTAAGGGAAGACTATGAGTGAGCACCAAGCGGGTCACAGTGACTCAGCTACACAGCAGTAACTCTTTAAGCCACAGAACTAGAATTATTTTAGACCTTGCTGGTAAGGTTGCCTAAAATTTAGCATGTGATCACTGCTTAGAGTAGCACAAAGCAGTGGTAGACTTCTGGGACCTGAGAGTTAGCAAGCAATCTTCTTCCAATCATCAGATTTCCACAGAGCAGAATGGCACCCTATGCTAGTACAAAAGTGCTTATATACCACACCTATCTCAAAGCAGGCAAAAGTAAATATGGCACCGAAGCCAGTGATAATGGGAGAATAAACATGCACACACAGACACCTAAGGCTTCCCTGCAAGGGAGTTGCTTTTCTCATCACTGTCTGATAATGAGGACTCTACTGTAGAGGCCTTTCCCCTGGGTTGCATTAGTAAAATCTTTCCTTGCCATTTGAAAGCCAGCTGCTGAGGGGTAGGATGGAGGCCAAGGGAGCTGCTTCCAAACACAGGTGACCTTGCAAGCCTTCTTCCATCCCTCACTCTCCCACTGACCGACTGAATGGGACCCTCAGGATTCTCTGAAAAAGTAACAGCAAAAGAAAAACGAGTGGAGCTTGGTACTGATGTAACAGAGACTTGGGGGACTCTACGGCTTCAGCAGCCAGTGACAGCCCTACAGGACAGTGGTTTCAAAACTGGTGGAGAAGGATATGCTCTGAGCCCAAGAAACTGCCCAGTGCCAGGGAGCTCCAGGTGGCTCCTCCCCAGGACAGCTGGAGCAGCAGTGAAGTGCAACACAGCACCCCACAACACTACCCACAAGAGCAGGATGGACTTTGGGAGCTCCATTTCACTGCTAGCCAGGACCTGTCAGCAAGGAGAAAAAACCCTGGTGCTATCACAGCACCAGGACTACAGCCAAGAATGACTTTCATTCTGTAGCAGCTATCCCAGGAAACATTTCAACTTTCCCAACAGGTAGTGGCAGCATTTAAATTAACAGCAATTTTTATCAATAAAATGATAAATTACTTCTATGCATTTTGATGCCTTTGAATGCACTTATGTAGAACAGCAAATCATTTTAATACAAGAGATAAAGACATGCAGGGAAGAAACCATAAGTAAACATACCACATCTTTAACTGTGTCTTTTCCACTGTCAGTTGAGTACAGGACTGTGCATACTTCAACAATACTTTTGAATTTATTTTTATGCCTAAAAGTCATATTTTCTCCAGATTATATAATGAGATTATCTTTAGAAAACATTAAAGGTTAAGTAACAACTCTTTCCACAACCATTAGGGGATTTCTCCCTCCCTCTATTTTGTCACTGCTGCATAAAACTGAAAAAAGTATCATGCAGCTTCATACCTGCAGTGGTTGAAAGTGACACCAAGTGACAAGTGGCTCTGGCCAGAGATGCCTTCCTGAAAACTACATGCTGAGAAGGGAGAACAGGATCAGTTCTAGACAGTTAGTGAGTTCAGAACGAATTAGGCCACCGCTAATTCACAGCACCCACCACCAGTTTAACATGGGCAGTGTCAGAGACAGAAAAACTGATCTGATTTGCACTGATAGAAAGCATGAAATCGGCATGGCTAAACTGAGATCAGAATGAGGCTCATTATCTCTGTAAATTCATGCACATTGAGTTGCATGCTGCACAGCCCTGCCTGCTCTAAGTCACTCCAACTCCTACCTTAGGCTGTTCAGTAGTGAACGGTCAATAAACTTATTAATGATGTGTTTTATATAAAAATAGTGCATTTAACTGAGAGGCCACAGCAAAGGAAGAACATGGCATAGGGTGAATTACATGGTTAATGGAATACAGGTTGTGTGTCAGTAAAGAAGTGGCAAAGGTGGGTGGAAGTCTTAATGTTACATAGACCTACTTGAAGATTGGTATATACATATGAACCTAATTCTCCTCTTGATTTTAGTACAGTTCTATCTAGCACTCCTCCTCTGTGTTTCTACTGATACATACATACTCTGATGAATCGCTGATAAACAACTTTCTTTTACGTAAGCCATTACTGGAGAACAAGCAAATATTTCATACATGTTGTCTTTTCTCCTTTTAGTCTTGTTCTCATCTGAGTCATGTTTGGCTAGCATCCACATCTATCATCTTGATCAGTGGTAGCTATTGAAAAAAAAAAATTTTTATATATATATATATGTATATATATGCACCCTTGCTGAGTCAGTGACAGAAATGGTGGGGAAAAAAAACATTTCTTTGACACAGATTCTTTTTTGTCCTAAGTAAACACATCTGCAGCCATTGGCAATACTGCAACAGAAGATGGTTTCTGTAGGCCTCTCCAAGTTGTGAAATATTCCACCACCCTGACACAACATTTTATTATAGATAAAAACTAACCTTCTAAGCATAAACTGTCATTTTTGTCCATTCAAGACTATAGCTTTACCTAATAGCTACAGGTAATTCTAACTTCTTAAACCAAATACAGAGGATCTATCTGGAAAGCAACCCCTAGAACAAAGTGAAAATGAGCAAGAGGTATTTCACAAACCTGGGAGGAATTGTAATACATAACAACCACCAAAAGAAAGGAGCTGAAAAACTTCAACCCTACTGTAGAGTGCAGGTAGACAGGAGAGGAGCCTAGAAGTAGGATTGGTTGGGCAACAGAAAATAGCTGTGATACTTCTCAATATACTCTTCGTGGGGGAAGGGGGACAAACACAGCAGGAGACCAAGACTATAACCTGAACCTGACCGCCCTCACATTGTGTTGTATCATAAAACCACGCGGATGAACTTTGATCATTGCGTCACCAACACATGCTGCCTCAAAGGCCTACACAAGCAAATACACTGTGATTTTTTTTCTTCTTTGCAAAATGGTAGAGGTTAGCAAAGAGTATGGCCTTACAGAGGGAAAATTATGTCAATTTAGTTATCAGTCAGCTGTACAGTTCGCTTTTCTTTTGAGGTTGGCTTTGGGTTTTTTTTAATATTACTGCACTGAAAAATGTGGGTGTGATACAGCATTTAACTGGAACGTTAGGTGCCAAGTACATTTTTTCATCTGGATCTCTTAGAAGTGAAAATCAGTAACTAGTTAAAAACACTGCGGATCATAAGGTGACCAGTTATGCAAAACACAAACCTTATCACTAATGTAACACAGCACCAGGAACATTAAGATGTTCCAAAATCTTAAGAAATATTCTTGTACACAAGGTGTGTGATTGACATTTTACAGTGATAAGCAATAAAATGGGCAAGTAAATCACATAATAGCGAGTCAAGACCAGGCTGAGATCAGAACTTGAGATCCCCATTTTCTGCTGACCTTTCTTACACCTGAATGTTACTCTAAGGACACAATGTCATAGAACCACAGAATCGGTTGGCCTACCAATACTAAGAATTCCTGTTCCCACAAAATGACTTATCTTTGTGCTGCACAGAAAATGAATCAGTGCATTCAAAAGTGAGTATTCTAGCAATCACATGTGGAGGCAGGATGCAAATGGATAGTTTCAGCCAATAGAAATAGTTGATTATTGCTGCTGATAACAATGACTGCCAAAAAGTCCAGTCCATATCTCTGAAATTAAATTGACACCCCCCTTCACAAAAGGATTGAATAGAACACACATGGAGCTTTATAAATCTCTTGGGTCCTGACAAAATGCCAGTTGCAAATCAATACAGCAGCAGTGAAAATGCTGGTGTTCTCAGCAGTCCAGTCCACTACAAAAAAAGTCACACAGGCCACTAAAGACTCTGCTTCCCAACTTGAGACATCTGCCTCCTCATCCTAAGCATCCTGCCTGATAGCCTTGTTCCTGCCAGGCATAGAAACACTCACCCGATTTCCATCCCACAATCCCAACACTGGCACTGGAGACAAAGATCACTTAAAACATCCAGGTGTAACCACAAAACACCTTAAGACTGCAAAGCTTTCTAGCTTCAGGTGGAGCTCAAATGCAGCAACTCAAATGCACATCCTTCTCTATGAAGAGGAAGCAAAAATGCCATCACTTATACCTGCATTCTCTGCACCAAACTTATCTATAGAGGGAGAGATACAGGTTTGGGAAGAGAAATTCAAGTCACTGATCTTTGTTTATAGTATCAATGTTTTAGCCTCTACTGGGTGATCACATGCCTGCAACATCTGCATTTCTGAGTCATGTACAGTATTTCTGACTCATGGATAGCATGTAAGAATACTGTGAAGTCACACACTTAAGTCTTCTCACTTATTAATGTATCTCTTAAGACTTGAGTCTGCCTTTAATCCAGAAACACATTTGATCTCGTTTTTAAATTATTTTTTTGTTAACTTGGTGGGTGGTAGCCACTGGAGTCCAATTTGACTAATTAATACCATTCAGCTGTTTTTCAGAATGCTAATCAGCTGGGCCTAGACTTACCATGGTACTTAGGTGCTGAACACCCACTTAAATAATTGAACTGCAGGTGGTGTGATCCTTTATATTTGAGTGATCTGAGCCTAACTTTAACAGATCCCAGCACGAATACGTTATTTTGTGACTTTAAAACCAGTCTTTTCTAGGCAGGATCTGCTACACACAGTCATGCATATCAGAAAGAAGGCAACGGGATCATTGCCTCAGATACATAAAAGAAATAGAACATTGCATGTAACGCTCTGGCAGAGTAAATGCTGCAGCCTTCCTGTACATCAGCCTGAAACAATCACAGGCAAGCTCCACCAGGCTGGAATTGAGCCAAAAGATTATCCATCCTTTCTGTCACACGTGGAGTCTCCGGGGATCAGCGTCTGGAACTCCATGTGCTTGTTTGATGTTCATCTGTGGTTAAAGATAATGAATTCAGGTATAATCACACTCTAAAGTGACAATAAGGAAGCACATCAAGGACAGCGCATGCCGTACAGCCAATACCCCAATGGGAGAAGCAGCGTCAGAAAGTTGAAAATCTGACAGATTTGCAAAAATGACTTAATCGTAACAAGGAAACAGCGATCAAAAACCGTTCGTGTAGTCCGTTACACGTCCGTGATGCTGTATTTGCACTACCGTGCTCAGTTTCATATTGTTAAGCTACAAACCAAGTAAAAGTTCCTCTTGCACTTTATCCTCGCCTTGCTAGCCACAGGGGAGAACACAGGCCGCAAGGGAACTCCTGTTTACTACCACGGCGTCCCCGACAGGCAGGAGCATCACACAGACCTTCAGCTAACGGCTGGCTGCCGCCGGAGGCCGGAGTATACTGGATACGTCCCGGGGCGGCGACCCCCGCACGCACGCCGCGCCTCACCCCCTGCAGTGCTAAGATGGCGGCCGCAAACCATATCACCGCACGCCTCTGGCGCCACGCCACCCCTGGCACACTGCCCCGCAGGGCGCCGCCCCCGACGAACACTCACCTCCGCCAGGCCTGATGGAGCCTGTAATCCTCCTCTTTCCACCACCACCCCCAACTCCAAGCCCCGCGCCGCCCCCGGCTCCGCGCTCCCGTAGGACCCTGCGGAGCAGCGCAGAGTGGCAGCAGAGCACAGACCGGCAGTGTCGGTAACAGGCAAGACTACCAGACCCGTGGTGCACGGCGGCGTCAGCGCGCCTGCGCGGCGGGGACAAGGCGAGGAGGCGGAATCGGTTCCGGAACCTCTTGCAGCGGCCGGGCGCGGTGGGGCCGGACCAGGTCAGGCGGCGCTATGCCCCGGGACAACATGGCCTCCCTGATCCAGCGGGTGGCGCGGCAGGCGCGCATCACCTTCCGCAGCCCGGCGGGCCCGGCCTTCGGGGAGAATCTGCACCGGCTGCAGCAGCTGCTGGACGAGGTGCGCGCCGAGGACTTGCACTTGGCGCCGCGAGGCCCGTCGGCGGCAGCGGCGGCGGCGGGCGGGGGGATCCCGTGGGGTGGCGCGGCGCCGCCCGTCAGCTACATGCACATCTGCGAGACGGAGAGCTTCAGCATGGGCGTGTTCCTGCTGCGGAGCGGTGCCTGTATCCCGCTGCACGACCACCCGGGCATGAACGGCATGTTGAAGGTGCTCTATGGCACGCTGCGCATCGCCTGCATGGACACGCTGCCCCCTGGGGCCGCCACCGCTGCCCCGCCGCCCACCGCCGCGAGCCGGCCCT
>VWYK01056956.1:1171-12956 GCA_013399775.1 Semnornis frantzii | reverse complement strand
ACCTTTACCCTCCGCGCCCCGCGGGGGTGGCTCCAGCCCCGTTCAGCCTCCGCCGCGCCGGCAGCGCCCCGCCGCCGCCCAGCCGCGCCGCCCAGGGGGGTATTCCGGTGGCGGGGCTCTTGTCCTAAAAAGGCGAGGATCCGGCCCCGCCTCGCCTGTCCTTTTAGGGCTCGTTCCGGAAAATTTACAAAAGCTCGGAAAAGCAGAGGAGGTCCCGGGGCCGCCCCGCCGGACCTCGCTCACTTTCTCAGCAGCCCGTAACCGCAGAGCGGCGGCGGGTCAGAAAACAATCGCATTCACAGAACCCGGCTTCTCCTTTCTGAAAATAAATAAATAAACATAATAGTTTTTTTTCTTTTCTGAATTATGGGTGGAAAGAGGCGCCGAGCAGAGCGACTGCTCGATGCTTTTTTTGGAAAGTGTCTGATCTATAAATACCGCCGTGAAAACGGAACCGGCTGCTCTGCTGTCGGTGGGTTGTTATTGTACCGATGGGCGCAACCGGGAATGGGACAGGACCGGATGGGCGGCGGGAGGCGTACCCTCGCCCCCCGCCCCCCNGTGTGAGGGTATCAAACCAAAGAATGCTTAAATTCTAGCTTGCCTTCCACCACCCCCCCACCACCCCTTTTTTTTTCTTCTCCAAAGCACTAAAAATAACCTCCCTTGTGCCTCCCTTCCCAGGAGAAGCCAATCTTTGATATGCTGTTCCAAGCTCAGAGCTTGCAGCCCCTACATCTTCTTGATGATGAGGGTGTCAGATATAATTATTTTTGAAAGCTGTATCCCATGCTACATTCATGTCACTAATCGCATTACTTAGGAATATTTCATCTCATGGCTGTTTGTGTCTGCCTTTAGGAGAGCAACTCTCACATATTATCTGTAGCGTGAATGGCCTCTTTCCTGTGGTCTGTGGGGAAAAATGTCCCCACTGACATCCCAGGCAGCAACAAGACATGGCCACATATGGGAGATGCTACAAAAGCACTCTCTTGTTCCAAACCAGCAAGCCAAAACACATAGGAAGGCTAGAAACTCTTCACTTTCATTTTTATCTGCAGATACCAGTATTTATGGGTTTTAGCACATTACAGAACGTGCCACAGAAGTGTGGTGTGCTCCAGTGTCCCTCTGGTATGTGCACTTACTTCTGCCTTGGGGCCCAAACACTGTCCCAACACTGTCACAGGGCATCTGTCTCCCAGGCCCTTTATCCAAGCAACACCAGTCGAGAAAGGTGCTCTTAGTTCCTGTGGTTTTGTGCCACTGCTATTTTTGATGCTCCAGGTTCACTACTTGTCCAGTCACCACAGAGGCCAGGATAGACAAGAGCATATCTGAAAAAGTAAAAGATTTAGGGGCATTTCTCATTCCTTGCTAAGGCACAGCAGGCATAAGACTAGATGTTTTCCTTAATGGATAATCAGGAAAGTGTACACAGTAATTAGTAAATATATAAAGGTAGATTTTGTTACCAGTCCTTTCTAGCACTTAATGTACAGCCAATACAGTTTGGCATGTGAAATTTGGTTGAAAGAAAGCTTGTGTTCAATTTCAGTGGGATTCTAGATATTTCTGCTTAAAGAACCCCTCTCAATTTAAAAGTTAAATTATGACAGAGAAAGACAGGTTCTAGGAAATTTGACTGCAAAGTAGGAGCAATTGTGTCGTTCCTTTCTGTTACAGCTGAGCTATAATTGGTGTAATCACTACTATGAAAGAACTAAATATTGGGATCTGCTGTGCAGTGGGGTAAGCTACTTCACAGGAATTTGAGAAACAGGTAGGTCTCAATACCCCGTTTACTGCAAAATGTCATAGATCTATCAGATGCAGGTTTTAGGGATATTGTACAACACCTTCCTGCATTATTCCACATGCCCACTGATTAATCATAATGCACATAGAAGAAAGAAGAACCGAGTTTTCATATCCCACGTTAACCTTCCCACATCTCAGTTCTACATTTGAACTAACTTCGAAAAGTTAATGTTCTTCCACTACAGAGAAGGATTCCATGAAAGAGTGACACAACTAAAGTTTAACATACCTCCCGGCTACTTTCACCTAAGGAATACTACTGTTAGTTGACTTTGTTGGTTAATTTTAAAAGCCTTCTCAAGAATGGGGCAAATTGTGCCCGATTTCCAGCCTTTACAAGGACAATCAGGTCACTCAGCTTCTCTCAATGGGATCTTTGTCTGAATGGCACTGCGATCCAGTGCCGGGTAAGATGGAAGTGTAGTTAATGCCTGGTCTTCAGGAAGATGCTGACAGATGAAACTCAAATGTTTCTGGTCCCTTTTCAGATCCTTTTGGTGTAGTGCTTTGCAAGTGCATTATGCCTTTGATCCGTGTGTGGCTGATTATACCAGATTCTGAGGGTTAGAGCGTCCAATTCATACTGACGTCAATGAGCCTTACAAGCAAAGAAATCCTACTGATTCCTGTGGTTCCTATAAACCACGTGGTTTCATATGACGGACAGATTGCTGGTGCTGGTGCAAATTGCCAAAGCCCCACTGGCACCAAGAGAGGAGCTGTGCTTCTATGTGTATGACAGGTCTCTGACTGGATGTAGTGCTGACTGAAGAGGGTTGAGGGCTGAGGGTTTCTCTGAAATCAGCCCTCTTTGGGTTTATTCTACCTGCTCTCTTAACAAGGTGCTAGGTGACATTGCACTGGGTATACTTTCCTGTAGTCATTGTCTATCACAAGTACATGAGATAAAGTTGTAGAAATCAAATTGTCTTGCCTCCACACTTGAGCTTAAGAGTGGCTGAGGAGGCAAAGTCAGCTTATTTGTGGAGCTGGCAACCCCATTTAACCAGTCTAACATCACACATTTGAGTCATCTCTCCAGGGGGTTACTATGCTCTAATAGCAAAACACCACTGACCTCAAATGCTAACAGCAGCTAGTAGGCCTGCTTGGGAAACACAACCTGCCACTTTCACTGTGTGCCTCACTGCTTTCAGGAATACTAAGGTGGCCTCAGCTCAACAGGTAGCCTCGGGAGTGGGCAGTCAACTAAGGGTGGGGACATCTTCCTGGTTAGGGTGGTGAATGACCCTGTCTTCTGAAAACAACAACAGACAATCTCTTCTAGGTCTGGGCTAGATTCGGGTTGGGGTTGGTAGATTTTTCTGATGTTTTATGTGAAAGTGAAGTTCTTTTCTCCAAAGCCAGATTTCAAATTTTTGCAAGTTCAACCCATTTCACCGAGGGTCGAGAGATCTGTAATGTCCTCACAGGAAGCAACACTGGTTTGCAGATATTTTGTGTTTTTCTCAAGGGTGTTTGCTGGATCCCCGGACTGCAGGAAAAAAACCACTTTCTCTTATATCTACCCTACCTGCCCCTAACAGGCCAGATAGAAGTTCTCAGTCCATACTGGTGGGTAACTGAAACCTGGCAACCAGCCAGAGAGACCTGCTGTAAACATGAACCTGTGGAAAATAGCTGCCTGACTGCAGGCACGCTGGGGGAAGGGGATAGTTAAAGAGTAAAAGAGAAGGCATCCTAGCCTGCTCTTAATTACAGTACCTTGAAACCACATGCTGCAGTTTTCAGCCAAGGCTGCTTGTTGTCTGAGGATGAATGCCTGTAAATCTGAAATAAGTAAATTACTTTATTGTGAGGATTTGGTTCAGGATTGCTGTAACAGCATCCTGGAGGGTTACTTAAATGTCAATAACATTTTCTAATTTGAGTAATAGGAATTCAGTAACCTGTATAGAATCAGCAAGTTACTAGTTTAAGTTTGTGTGGCTGTCACCAAGTATTTGGGACAGAAAACTTCCAGTCACATAAAAACAACTCCTTTGTCCCAAACCTATTCTCGTTATTAGGTGCGTAGAGTGTTTTACCTGGACCTTCCCGTATTCTAGCATATGCATTAAATCCGTAGTTCTATCCATGCTCACCCCTTTCGTCCCTGCCGGGGCACCTGAGGGGAGGGCGCTCCCCCGCAGTAGGCGAAGGGGAGCGGGGAGGCTGTGCGGGCTCCACTGCCCTCTCCTGGGCGAAAGCGCTCCCGGGAGCCGGCGAGGACGCAGCGCTGTGCAAAAGACGGTGCGCGGGGCCGAGTGCCGCTGACGTTTCACCGTATAACAGTACCGCTAAAGCTTCGCATCACAAACGTGCTACCTATAGACAGACCAAAGCACAGCCCTGTTCAGTCAGAGATACTCGCCAGGGTAGCATGGCTGCCTGATGGCTGTCCCATAGACCCTGTCCCCTGCAGCTCCAAAGGTGTCAGAACAGAGAGCACATACTCCAGAGACGTGCTGGGAGCAAGCCGCAGAGGAGGCATTCCTGCTGGCAGGCTAAAACACCGGCTTTGAATGATGCTTAATGGGGAGACAACAAAAAGAGAGTTGTTTCTCTAACAGGGAAAATAACTTGGATACACATATCGGTTGTGAGATAAGGCTTAAAGTAACTACTTGGTTTCTGCAAAGTGTTAGTCTGACTGCCAAGCTCTACTTTTCAGCCCTTTCTTCCAAAACCACTTCCATTTACCCTTGTATTTCCTGTTTTAAGATGTCTCTTGTACCTTGTGTAAATGCTGCCTTTTCTCATAGCTGCACTGGGGGTCTTTGGTCCAGAGAGGGACTGAGTATATCCCTTGCTGATGCAAGTGGCCTTTTTCCTTGAAGGACTGAAATAAAACAAGTATAGCAAGTACCATATTTTCAGTTCTCATGCTGGTCCCATTATCTTATGTCTAAGCACTTAGAAGGTTTGTCAGAAGGCTTTCAGGACATGCTCAGTTTACAAAAAACAGCACCTTTGGAACTGAGTATGGCTTTACATTCTCAGTTGAGTAGTCACGTTTGACAGCTCTTTTCAGCAGACCAGGAGGGAAAGCAAAATTCTGTCACCATTTTCCAAGCAGTCTTCTGAGAAGAGAAGCAGAAGACCTCTGGGGGTGTTTCTCAGAAACTTCCCACCCCTCCAGGGAATCTGGAACTATTCACAGGATTTCCAGATTGCCAAGGACTCATTTGTGTTTGTCCTGTCTATGTGCCATTTCTCAGAACCTGTTCCCATGCTTCATGTCTTATTTCTCTGTGCTTTGGTCTTAAACCAGTCTGCCTTGAGCCTTGAAAACCCTCAGCTCTTTGCTCTGGGTAAGACAGTCTGAATGTGGTTCTGGTTTTTCATTAGTTTTTATCATCATATATTTTCTGCTCCTGAGGGCACATCTGCTTACTCCAGTCTCACCAGAAGACCATCCTGGCTGTGAATTCTTGAGGGAGAAGAGTATTCAGGTTCATTTTCAGTGAAGTTTCCCAGCAGCTGGCTTTCTGTCAGGAACTGCCAGCAAAGTTTATTATAACAGGGTTGGGGTTTTTTGGAATCACACAAGAGAGATGGCTTTCTAGGGCCAGATCTTTGAGTAGTCTTCTGATACTCCAATACCTACAATCTGAGCAAAAGTCAAAACTGGACATGATTTTATTTAAGGTTTGATGACTCTTCAAGGCCAAAACTCAAATTTCTCCCAAGGGTCGATGTGGTAAATTTTGTTCTATATTTGAGCTGCTTCCACCTGCTTTGCAGTTTGTGTCTGCCTTTGATTTGTTTTCTGTGCTGTGATGTATTGTCCTTGTTCTTTCACATCCCCTTTCATTCATCTCTCTCTCTACTCTGTATTGTCTAACCTTTCAGCTCTGCTCTCTTCCCCTCCCGGCTTTCCTCTTCCTTGGTAGTTCCTTTTCCTTCCCCCTTATCTCAGCAATTGCTGCCAACAACTATATTTGGAGTAGAGTGGGAACAGCTATTCTTGTGACTTTACTTTGAAATAACTGAGAGGAGCAGATGATTTTCTTTGAACAAATAGAAGATACATTGAGAAGGCAGGCTAGTAAAGTCAAAATGACATCGTTAGGGAATACCTGCCCAGCAGCTTTGTATTTCCCAGCTCTCAGGATAATTTAACCAGCTATTAGTTCTTGTTTGCTCTGGTTTAGCTTTAAATCCTCCTTTTGTGCAAAGTTCCTCTCTCCAGGTTAGTTAACCCATGGTCCTAACAAGGACCAGATTTCTCTCATATTAAGTCCTTGTCATTACCACCTGTTCTTCATCACCTCTGCCAGTGAAACTGCTGTAAGCAATAGATTAACAAAGCCATCAAGAAACAGCTACACAAACAGGACAGCAGAGAATGTATTTCTCTCTGCCCTTCGTATTTCTGTGTCTATACAATTAACTCCTACACTAGCAAACCAATCAAGAAACATGGCCAAATGAGAAAATCAGCGTAATGGCTAGCATTTTGTGCCTGTGCCAGAAGACCCAAGTCTACTTGCTCCCAAGTGAGGCCAGGTCTATTAAAACACACTGTTTGACACACTCCGTGTGTGTGAGACTGCTACATGCAGATATGTGCAATTGCAAGCAGAAAGAGGCAGGGACAAGATCTTTCCTTACGACTTAAAGATTGGAGGAATGGCTGTTAGAGAAGAAGCTGGAAGGAAATGAACCACCTATCCATTGATGATTTCCTGGGATTTTATAAGGCAGCTAACACAAATTGTCATGCTGGCAGGGGGATTTCCACTGTTGCCTCTGCAATAATACATTCAGTTTGCCAACAGAATACACATCAATGCCAGTATCTTAGGAGGGCAAAGCCGACAGATCTCTAGGGTGTTTCCACCAGACTATCTAATAGAAAATCAGATCCTTTCCCATCTCCACATTACTACTACTTTAGATCTTGAATGTGCCATATCAAACAGGAGCTTAGCAAAAGGAAAAAGGAGTGATCCAGGCTAAGAAGTGGCATTTGCTTTCAGCGCTAACAATAATCCCCAACAGTCTTGAAGAGTCTCTTTGGGCCACTGTCCCTTAAATCTGAGCACAAGGGAATTTAGGCATGCTGCAGACAACAATATAATAACATTTCATACTGTATTAAATGCAAGTGTAATAGCCAAGCATATTTCATCAATATTAGACGAGTTTTTGCAATTTTGTGCTGCCATAGAAAGTGAATATGTTTTATTTATATGCTCCCAATCCCTGGTCAACAGACAAATGAACTCAGACATATTTGGAGAATATTGCTAAATCTATGGTGAACTCAGAAAAGATTTTGCCCTCCTCTGTTGCCCCTTAGCCCCTGTCCCAAACTCACCATGCTGACAACTTGTGGCTTTCCTCCCAGCCTCCTTGAGTTCACATGCTCAGTCCAGTTTAATAACATACCTCTAAAGAGCATCTGAAAAATAATCTCTAGGTTTAATGTTTGCAAGGCACTGCACAGGGCACAGACCTGGGCCAGTTTTCTGAAGAGGGAGCTAGCTTATAGCTGTATGGCCACAAACAAATCTGCACTCACTGTCCCAGGCACCAGAAACTGCTTCCCAGGCTCTCAGTAGCACTGATGTGCCTTTGCTTTTTGTCATGGAGCAGATGCAGATGTGACTAAGGCTTGGCTGCAGCTAAGCCATAAATAACCCCCACTGAGATTCACAAAGTAGGTTTTCCCCAGCCTCCTTGGTTTGGACCAGATGAAAAGATAAGCATTTTCTGAGCCTTCTACCACCACTCAGAATGAAGGAAATTTTTATACCCAGAGTTCTTGCCCACAGAATGTGACAAGCTGGATTCAGCCCTCTCTTCAGAATAAATGCAGATGACTCTATTTCTTCCACCTTGTAGAGTGGCACCCACAACCACATTTTTGAGTCAGTCTGGGGACTGCCTGTATTTTTCTGATGTAGACTTTGAGCTTTTTCAAGAAGAGAGACAGCTGGACTAGCTCCCATGGCAGAGGTCAGGATACCTGCCTGGAGAAGAGCTGAGATCCAGTAGAAATTACAGAATATCAGGGGCTGGAAGTGACCTCAAAAGATCATCTTGTCCAACCCCTCTGCCAGAGCAGGATCACCTATACCAGATCACACAGGAACACGCCTATGCAGGTCTTGAATATCTCCAGAGAGGAAGACTCCACAACTCCCTGGGCAGCCCGTTCCAGTGCTCTGTCATCCTCACAGTGAAAAAATTCCTCTTCATGTTTACATGAAACTTCCTATGCCTCAGCTTCCACCCATTGCCCCTTGTCCTGTCATCGGCCATCACTGAGAAGAGCCCAGCTTCATCCTTGTGACACTCACCCTTTAATATTTATAAATATTGGTGAAGTCACCTCTCAGTCTTCTCTTTTCCAAGCTAAAGGAAGGTGCAGCTGGTGTCCCAATTTCTGCACTGTGGCTTTGAAAAGGTCGCAAGGAGCTGACAGTCTGTGCATCTGGAGGAGGGTTAATGAGAAAACTTTTTAGAAGTGCTATGTTACAAGTATCAACTTGCAGTTAGAACCACAACCTGCAAGTACTTTCCAGACCTGCAAGAAGGGACAATCACAGTTGCAGGAACCCACAAAGGACATGGGAAGAAAAGGCATGGAGAAAACCAGCACCGAACAGACGCTGTTTTTCACTTTTACCCGTAAGAAACATCAAAGAATGGGAAGTACTCACTGTGATGTACAATGGACCTTCCTTAAAGCTAGGCTGAACAATCATCATCATAAATCCTGTCCTGACATTCAGGACAGTGTTTGTGCTGGAACTAAAACCGCCAGGTCTTACGGCATGCCATGGAAGGCTGACCAGGGCTGCCATGGACTCTGCAGGCCTTCTGATAAGCACAGTGATTGTAGCACAATTTAAAGTTGACAACGTGTCTAAAAACACGTACGATGTCAGAGAAGGAATGAAATGTTGCTTCCCTCTCTCCCCCCCCAACCTCATTACAGGCTAAGGAAAAATAATGTATGGAGAATAATACTTCACCATCTAAAGAGTTTTTCTGGTTTCTAAATCTAGTGAAGAGTCATTGTATATTTTGACAGAAAAATGAATCAAAATAATAAAGTGAATACAAAATTATATTGCTGTCAATAATTTAATTTACACAAAATAGCACTCTGACATGGTAATTGTTATATATGATGCAGCATTCAGTATAATATTTAGAGAATGCATTATAGAAAGTCAACATTTAACTACTAAAATCAACTTACATAATCAAAGCTGTCAGGGAATCTTTACAGTTTTATATTAATTTGAATGTAATTTACTATAGAGGTGTCATTCTTAGAGGTGCTTACAATAGTTAATCATCTCTGCATTTCCATTATAAAATCCTATTTTCAAAGGTTTATAACTTGGTCTTAAGAACTCTCAGCCCTCTGGCACATTTTCTTTCTCCCCATAAAAAATAAGTTAGACATTTTAAACTTTTCTCTTAAAGCAGAAAGTGTGGTTACTTCCAAAATTTATTTTGCAGATTTTCTCACTTGCTGCTTGCTTCAGGGGTCTGAGAAGAAAAAAGGTTCTTCATAGTAGAAGACATTTTATATATATATATAAAAAATTCTTCCACTTTCCTGAATATTTGACCTCTCAGACCATTTTTCTTGCTGAAGTACCTAAGTATCTTCTAGTACTGTGTCCAAACCTTCTTTGCATCATTCCTTCTCTCCTTCCTATGTTGCTGCCATTAAGCTTTCTTCCAGGTCTTTCTCCTCATCTCAGACCTTGACTTCTGGCTTTGATCTGTGTCATCTCACAGATGTCCACACTTAGCATGGCAATTGCAACTCCAACTCACACTACATGCATTGTTTAATGAGCTCTGCTGGATGCATGTTTCTCATCCTCATCCTCTTTTTTTCAAGTTGCAGCTCTAATTCACTTTTCCAACCCATTGGAAGTCCAGCAATTATTTTTTACTCTAGCAAGTACATTTCTCTTTCTGAAATTACAGGCTTGAGTCACACCAGATATTACCCACCAATGTCTCTGGACCTACTCTGTTGCTTGGTTGGTGATTTCCAACTTACCAGCCCCAAGAACTATACACCCATGAGGCACTAAGGCTGTTTCCTCAGTTCCCCAAGCTTTTTGCCCAGGAGATAGAATGCTGCAAGCCAATTGCCCACAAGTACATTGTTAACAGGTCATGTCCAAAACCAGAATTTGAAAGGCAAGTTGTCAACATAATGTTATTATCCATAATAAAAGCAAAGCGATTATAATTACCTTATTTGCTTTAGTAGACCTGCTCCAGATCATGGATCTGGTTTTCCCAAATCCTTTTTAGACTCACTTTTCTCATCTTTGTCAGTTAGCTGTCATTTTGAACCTCTAGCCCCTAGCTTTCTCTAAACTCAGATTAGACCAGACATTGTTGAGCTGATATGCACAACAGTACGCCAAACCTACTACCATGTAAACATCTAGATTTTCATGGAAGTAGTTTTGCCATTTGTCCAGGATCTCTTTATTTCCCATGAGAGAAGAGCAGCTTTTAAAAGTATTTATGATGCTCTGTTCTGGCCATTCTGTCTTTATATGGCCATTTTTGTCCACTAATGACGCTTAGACAAAATACTTTATTCCCCTTTTCCATCATTGTCATTTTCCTTGCTTGAAAAAATGAATGTATTACTTCCTAATAATTCAATGATGCCATACATAAGAATGGAAGCTCCTTTCCCTTACACATGCTGAGAACAGATCTGTAGTTTCAGACACACAAAAAGGTATTGTTTGCATATAACATTACTGGAGGTGGAAAGAAAAACTATTTCCTAGGTATGATGTTTTGATGGTGGAATTGATTCAAGAAATATGTGCACATATTTAGGCTGGATAGAGCTGATGACAGACTCAGTGAGATGACTGAACTCTGAATGAGGCAGGTAAAAATGAGGAAGATGACACTGGGAGTATTCTGTTTGATCCATCATAGTCATAATTTAGCAGTATGAAGAACTCTAGAAATCACTGTTGTTTTTCTCAGTGGGTATTCAGCTGGACACAAGCAGGATGAGTATCTCGATAAATTCTATTCTACGGAATCATGTGACACACTTCAGATCTACTACACTACACTGGATTTGAAAAAAAAAAAGTACCAAAAGACTGGCTATAGCAAGAACTACTGACTGAAAGCTTCTGCATGTTAATTATTCTTTGTGTTGAGAAAACAGAATTCAAAAGATGAAACTTTAAAACTGTGAGAGAAGTCAAGGACTGCATGGATCTCTTCTCCAGCAGAATGAATGGGATCTTATAGGCACAGAACCTTACAGGACATTGTTCCAGATGGATGATGATTTTTGTATTTTCACTGTCCCCCTCAGAAAAATCTACCAGACCAGTTTGTCCCCATTCAATATTTTTACTCCTTGAATCTCAATGAGGAGACTTTCCTCTGAGGTAGGTAGTGCTGCCCGCTCTCCCGAGGTTGACACCCACTTCATTCAAGTGTTCCTAGTGCAGCAGGGATGTTAGTGGCTACTGGCTTGCAGCCAACATCCCACACATTTCCTCCACAGCAAAAATGCCTTAATTCTGACCCACTGCCTTTCAAGTAGATAGTGAACAAATCAGTCACAAAGAGCTTTGCTTTTATCTGTATTTCTCCTTCAGAAAAATCTGGAAAAAAAAATCAGACATCATCCTTTTCTTTTTCAAGGTCCACAGACAGCAAGGGTGAGGTTTGCTGCTGCTGCTAGAGCTTGAGCCCAAAAGGAAGCTGAAGGCATTCAGATGGTGGTGCTTAAAGATTTGGGTAAAAGGAGTTCATAAGCAGGGTAACTGAACCACACTGCCTGCCACTGTGCCAGCAGCTGCATCCAGCACCTCTTCTACCCAGCAATATCTCAGCACACCATTCCTTCTCAATCTGTTCATCTATCATCTACTGCAGGAGCTTGTGTTTTTCAGGCAGGGCACTGAAAAAAAAAAAAAAAACC
>VWYK01056952.1:0-10826 GCA_013399775.1 Semnornis frantzii | reverse complement strand
TGTGTTCATGTAACATAAAGGCTTTTAAACCAGTTTTACTCACATTTTATCTGCATTATTTCTAGCATAAGGAAAAAATAGTATAAAGCAATATAAACTGGGAAAATGTGAATGCGAACATACATTGTCCTTCAGATGGGATATACTCATTATCAATTGAAACACATTGCAGGGATATCTGATTTCAATTTTTGCAGAGAGTAGAGCTGTTGAGAAAGCTACTTTATCTGTAATTTGAGGAAAAGGACAGACACAGCAGCCTTCCAATATTCAAGTTAACTTTGAACTGTTTTTTTCACCCCACCTTTTCTTATTTTAAAGGTAAATGTAAGTGAAGGGTAGATTAAGAAATGGAAAAATAACACTATAAAATTTAGCAGGCAGTTTGATTGGTGGTTTTAATTTTGCAAATCAGAGGAAACAAAAAGAAGTGTAGAGGCTGGACATATTTGTGCTATTTACATGTGTGGGATCCTTGTGCATTTGATTAGCATACAAGCTGAAATTACAAGAATATGACAACATGGAAATTTTGGTATGGTAATAAGTAGTGATAGGCATTTGCAAAAAAAACCCCAAAACTATATACTTTATATGAACTGTATTTTAGTGCATTAACAAGTGTGATTAAAAGTGGTCTAAAATGTGGATAGATGAGCTGGGTAAAGTGGGGTTTATTCAAAATTACTTCTTGAGTTTTATATCTGGGTGACATTTAGAGAGGCTATGTAACCCTGTCAGACCAAACTCATCTTCTCTGTAATACATGTATTTGGTCTTTGCAATCATGAGAATATGGAATAAAACAACAGATTTTGCCCATGTTTACAAGATTCCAATTTTTGCAATGGTTGCAGAGAAAGATATGATGGCATGGAAAGGTCAAGGGAAAAGAGGGGATGATTTGGGTGATACAAAGAAGCGAGGTGAAAGGGAGATGTCGAGGGGGCGCTATGATGTTTTCAAGGACCATATCCATCGCTTTCTGTTTTCCACCTGTCACTAAATGTCTTTGCCCTCCCCACAGGCACCTCATGCACTGCAGCATGGAAGTACTGCTTGCACTGCCATGGCTGAGCCCATGAGAATGCTGACCAAGAACAAGAAGGAGAGCAGTCCAGACACAGGATCACTTCAATGGCAGGTCCTAGCAATGGACACTAGACAGGGGTAGCAGGAGACAATATCCTCCTACCCTTCTTCTCCTCCCATGCTCTCACTATTGGCACTCAGAGAAATGGGGGGAACTGAAGGTTAGAGCCAGAGACTCATTTCTCTCAAAAACCAGCCATGGGAAGATCAAGCCCTTTTATTTTATGAATAATAATATCTCTGACTCCCTTACATAAAGCTGTTACTTTCTATAATAATTCTGGTGTGAGAATTTAGAAATGAGCACAGGTGGCAAATGGTGATGAAGTCCTATATCAAGCCCATATGGTGGCCACTGCCTTTGACCTTGATTTTGCTCTTGTCACAGTTGAAAATTTAGGTCTTTCTAAATGAAGAGGACTGAGGTGAAATTACTTTCCTTCTTTCCTCGCTCCTCCTTGCCGCGGTTAAACAACTCTGTTTAAGTGAGAGTGATGAAACACTGGCACAAATCGCCCAGAGAAGTGGTAAATGTCCCATCACTGGAAACGTTTAAGTCAGGTTGGACAGGGCTCTGAGCAACCTAATCTAGTTAAAGACATGTCTGCTCATTGTAAAGTGGTTGCACTATATGACTTTTAAAGGTCCCTCCCAACCTAACTATTCTATGATCTCATGTATTGGTGTGTATGCAGTCATACATACTATCCTCTCAACAAAAGAAGACACGGCAGCAATTGATAAGGCAGGGTAGAGCTCATATGAATTTGATTGCTTCCCAAATTGCTGGATTCCTGTATATGTCTGAAATACATTTCATGGTCTTTGTTTAAATTCAGGTAAATGCTTTAAAGTCTTCTCACTTAGTGAATGAGAGCTATTTTTTAAAATAAAAAAAAAATAAGTATTGATGAGTTATTGAGATCCTTGTTGCATCTCTTGAGAAAGGTGAGAAAAAAACCAAGCTTGAGGATGCACGGGGAAGAGGGGTTTTGTGTTTGCAGAAGTAAACAGTAAATGGAATCCATAGCTACTACATACATAATAGGAAAATAGTGGAATTGTGAACCATTAGGGGAAATAGAAATTTCTTGTGGGTAGGCACAGCATTTCAAAATGAAGTTCTCTATAAAATCAATTACCAGCTTGAATTTTCAGTGTTCAATACACGGAGTAGCTGTTTTGCAGTCTACAGTGCAAAAAGTGAAAGCTGATGATCCGTACCATCACTGAATTGCAAATAGGAGGATTGTTAGAGAGAGAGAAAATGCTGTCACTTAAAATAATATCGACAGCCTAAGTTGCTTCTTTCTGGGGCTTTTTTTGAGTTTGTTGTTTCATTTTTTTTCTCTAAGGAATTTAAAACCATCCTCTAGAGGCTACTGGTTAATGGACAGAAATGTTCACCAAAAAAATAGAAAATGCTCAGAGTCTTTTATCATTTTAAACTTTTGTATTTCACAATAATCCTGAAAATACCTCCCATTATACCAGTCAATGAATGCATCCAGTTAAATATGCTTAAACTTGAAAGTAATGACAGGAGTTCTAGGAGCTAAGTATTGAAAACAGAAGTATTTCAAAAGAAAATACAAACAATGTCAGAAATTAAGGACCAACACAGATATAATCAAGAGTTAGTTAGAAAGAATTTGTCCTCATATGAAAAACAAACAAAAGCAGAAACAAAAAAAACCCAAACAAACAAAAAACTATATCCTTTGAATTTTTAAGGTTCCTATGTACTACTGACTTGGAAGAGCAGCAAATGCATGATGTAGTAAACAGGAAAGGTATCATCTTGGCTGAAATCAAAATGCAGTCATCACACCAATTAAGGGTCTTCAACACTTCCACAAACACCTCTATGCTCCAGACTCCTCTGAGGCAAATACCAGTGTTTCAGAATTTACAGAGAAGACTTGAGTTTGGTCTGACAAGGTTACAAGGCCTCTCTAAATGTCACACAGATGAAAAACTCAAGGAGCCATTTTGAAGGAGTCTTGCTGATATCTTCTTTTACTGAGCTCACCTTTCCTTATTTTAAGCCACCTTTAATAATATTGATTAATACAGTAGCATACAGTTCTCTTATACAGATTTTTTGTTTCTTAAAACTGTTTATCACTACTTATTATGGTACCAAAATTTCCATGTTATCACATTCTTGTTACTTCAATATGGTAGGAAGGACAATTAATGCACCAGTTTTTCTGTGATACTTAGCAGCCATCTCAGGATAACTGTTGTTATGTGTATTTAAATGCAGTCAGCTTCTTAGACACAACAAAATGACTCACAGAATGACAGAATCAATCGGATCGGAAAAGATCTTCAAGATCACCAAGTCCAATCTATCGCCCAATACCATCTAATCAAACTAAATCATGGCACCAAGTGCCATATCCGGGGACCTCCAGGGACGGTGACTGCCATCTCCCTGGGCAGTCCATTCCAATGGCAAATCACTCTTTCTGTAAATAAATTCTTCCTAACACTCAGCCTAAACCTTCCCTGATGCAGCTTGAGACTGTGTCCCTTCCTTCTGTCACTGGACTCCATTATTGTTTTTTCTAAAGAACTTTCAGACTGGACTGATTGCAATTTCAGTCTAGACTATCTATTGAAATAATGAAAGGCAGATGCAAAAGAATCAGAACTCTGATGAGAGTTAGCAAACATGAGTGTTGCGTTACACTTACAAAGTACATTTGGAACAAAATATTCCATTTTCTGTTTTATGAATAAATGTCTTGCAAAGCCAGTAACACAGATTTTTTTTCTAAGTTTCATTTTGAAACTGTCACAGGTATCATTTTCACTTTGACAGCCTTTGATTACCTAGAACTAAGATTTTAGGAAATTCTGTTGGGCATAGGTTTGTCTAATAAGTTATCTACAGAGTCACCACAGTACCTCCTAAATCTCATCAGTTTTGTTTTGGACTGGATCATTGTCATGGGTTGAGCTGAAATCTGCTGCTGTTATCTAAAACCATCCTGCCTCACACCAGCTTCAAAATGAAAGTGCTGGCTGGAGCAAAGTGTCATGGGGCTTGAGGTTCAGATTGTAACATAGAGGCTTCCTAATTTCAATTGCTCCTTTCAGATTCTGGTGTTTGGTGTTCTGCTGGGATGGCTGCATGATGGAGAGGGATAGGGGGTAGCTCTCTGGCTTAGGGTTTAGTTCACTGATTTCTGCTACTGCTTTCTGCATTTTGCCACACCTTTTCTGCAATAAGCTGAGGTAATTGCACATTATATTATCTCACTTATATTAAACTCTTTTTATCTCAACCTGGAGGGTTCTTTTGATTTCTTTTGTGTGTTACTTTCCCTCATTTCTATATTGGAGGGGAACAGGTGGTTTAACTCGTTGCAATCACCTAGTTCTTACAGGCAAAGAAATCCATTGGCTTCACCAGCAGTTATGCCTACACTGAAATTACAAGATCAAGGCCAAATGGTGCAGCAGTTGTGAAAGAGCAAACACTGCTGCCATATGACTTCATTTTATCAGCTTGCATTTCTTCCTGTGGCAGCACGAGGCCTGTTCTCAAAACAGGGCATAAGGATGGCATTCCAGAGTGCAAGTGTAGCAACTTGAAAGGCACTTTAAGATTGTGGCATTTCCAAATAGAAACGTCTTCCTATGTCTATTTCTGCCTCAGAATAGGCACCAGCATGATTTTGCCAGGCTGTGCATCACCATGTGAATTTTCAGACCTCTTGGTTCCCCTGACATTACCGGAATTGGATCATGAGGCAACAATGTCAAAACAAAGTCCCTCTTTTCTATGTCGAACTTTGACATTTCTGCCCAACATTTCATGTTCCCTAAGTAGAATAATTATATATAAAAGAGAGAAACACGTAGACACATTTTGCTCTACACACACCTATTTTTTTTAACCGTATGTCAAGTACTGTAGCTTCGTACTCATCATCCTTGGCATTTATTATTTCATTCTTATTCACTCAGCTGAGCTATAGGGGGAAAAAGGCTTTGTGCAGTCGCTGTATAGAGACCACTGTGCAGGATTTGTACCTCAGAGTACAGTTTTATAGACATATGACTTTCACTCCACAAAACAAAGCCAGAACGGATTGTTTACATGAGAACTGTGTGCCAGGAAATGGGGGTGGGAGAGAGCATATTAATTTTTTTATGTATTTCTTATGACATTTACATTTCCTGCATACTAGTAGATGAAGATAGAAATAGAGAACTGAGGATAGGATGAGGTTTGGACAGAAACTGATATTCTTGATTGAATGGAAGACTTCTAGATATGTGCTTTTGAAAGACATATTGATCAGAGGAGGAGTGGAAAATTAGATTCCCAAGAGCAGAGGAATACAAGGGAGTGGAAGGAATTACTCACCCTGAATGGCTAAAGGAAGAAAACAGACCAGGAGCAGGGAAGTATAGAGTACAGTATCAGGAAAAGCTACATAGCCTATGCTAAGTGACCACCTTAAACCTTTAATGCAGGCAACCTGAGTGATCTGTTTATTCATATAGCTTGCTGTCTATAATTGCAGTATTCTCACAAGAATCAGCAGTAATATGGAAACCAACAGAAATGACAGACAGTTGACCTAGAAAAAAAAAACCCAAACTATTTTCAGCTTTATTATACAACATGCTGCATCCAAAACAAAGGCTTAATTAAAAAAGCTGTTCATGATCTTTTCATAGAATCACAAAAAGACACATATCCCCCAAATTTTTGAAAGAGCTGCAGTAGACTGTGTTCAGCCGTCAGAAATGTTTTAGATTTTCTGACTGCAGAGAGCATTTCAGTCCAATGTAGGAGGGACTATAGGCATCAAGCACTCCAATTTCAGACACGTCATTGGATATTTTGACAACGCTTTAGTGAAGAAATCTGATCAATACAATGTATTACCCACAGAACAACGGAGAAGCCACATTTTGCTCTCTAACAGTTTGATTTCCCAGGAGCTACTGATAGTACTAACATCTCTGTCGTTGCAGACAGAGATCACAGTTGGTTAGGTGTCATGGGCTGAGTTGAATTTGCTGATATGTGTTCAATTCCATGCTGCCATCATGCTACTTCAAAACAAAAGTGACAGCTGGAGCAAAGTATCACGGGGCTTGAAGTTCAGATTGTAACATGAGTGGTTTCCTGTTCTAGTTGTGCTTTTGTTTTCCAGGTTCAGGGTGTTGGTCTTTTCCGCTAGGCGGGGTTGGGGGGATGAAGGTGTCACCAGCTTCTGCTGCTGCTTCTGCATTTTCCTGCACTTTTCTACAAATAGGCTAAGGACATTAGAGAAGAGAAGGCTTCGACGAGACCTTAGAGTAGCCTTCCAGTGTCTGGAGAGGGCCTACAGGAAGGCTAGGGAAGGACTATTTACAAGGTCTTGTAATGACAGGACAAGGGGTAATGGGTTTAAACTGGCAGAGGGGAGATTCAAACAAGATGTTAGGAAAGGATTCTTTCCAGTGAGGGTGGCGAGACACTGGCACAGGTTGCCCAGGGAGGTTGTGGCTGCTCCCTCCCTGGAGGTGTCCAAGGCCAGGTTGGATGAGGCCTTGAGCAACCTGTACTAGTGGGAGGTGTCCCTGCCTGTGTCGGGGGGCTGGAACTAGATGATCTTTGAGATCCCTTNAGTGGGAGGTGTCCCTGCCTGTGTCGGGGGGCTGGAACTAGATGATCTTTGAGATCCCTTCCAACCTAAACCATGCTATGATTCTATTATGTGTTGTATTATCTCATTAAATTCCTTATCTCAACCCAGAGGAGAGGTTTTTTTGTGCTACTTTCTCTCCCATCCGTGTGGGGTGAGGGGGGATTATGAGAGCAGACTGTGTTAACCCAAGACTGTCCACTTTTGGTTTCCCAATGCACAGTTCAAAATGCAGGGCTGTAATAACCAAGACAAACTGTTCCAGTAGGAGATGAAAGGGTTGAAGTAACAAGAAGAAAGATTATGGGAAGACTCAATTAAGGTTTGAGGCTTATTAAAGGAGTTTTTTATATGGGGTTTTCTTTCTTGTGGTATATTAGCCATGATGCATTTGCTTCCCAGGGGTGGTTGAAGCCAATGTGTGCTTGTAATCAATGTGGTCTGTGTGGTGGTGCTCATCATCACATTGACACCATCTCCCACAGCATTGTCATAGGCAAGCTTAGGAACTCTGGGTTTGATGAATGGACAGTGGATTGGATTTTAAACTGGCTGAAAGACAGAGCTCAGGAGAGCTCAGAGTCTAGTTAAAGTTCTGTAACAAGTGGATTTCTCCAGGGATCAGTACTGGGTCCAGTCCCGTTCAATGTATTCATCAACGGCCTGGACGACCTGGACAAAGGGATAGAGTGTGCCCTCAGTGTGTTGATGACACAAAACTGAGAGGGATGGTTGACACACCAGTAAGCTGTGCTCCCACCCAGCATGACCCAGACAGGCTGCAGAGTTCTGCAGAGAGAAACATTATGAAATTCAACAAGAGCAAGTGTAGGGTCCTGCACCTGGGCAGCAATAACCCCATATATCAGCACAGTTTAGGGGCTGACCTGTTGGAAAGCATCTCTGTGAAAAAAAAGACCTGGGAGTTCTAGTGGACAACAGCATGAATATGAGCCAGCAATGTGTTTTTGTGCAAGAAGGCCAATGCCATTCTGGGGTGTAACAAGAAGAGTATGGGAAACAGATCAAGGGATGTTATCCTTCCCCGATACTCTGCCCTGGTGAGTTCAGTTCTAGGCTCCCCAGACTGGGAGGGATCTTATCAATGCTTTTAAATGCTGAAATGGATTTCAGGAAGATGGGGCCAGTCTTTTTTCAGTGGTGCCCAGAGACAGGACAAAAGGTCATGGGCACGAACATGAACATAGGAAGTTCTATCTAAACATGACAAGGAATTTCTTTACTTTGAGGGCGGAAGAGCATTGGAACAGTCTGCCCAAGAGTCTCCACCTCTGGAATCATTCAAAATTCACCTGGATGCTGTCCCGTGCAGCCTCCTCTAGGTGAACCTGCTCTGGTAGGGGTGTTGGACTAGATGATCTCCAGAGGTCCCTTCCAAACGCTATCATTCTGTGATTCTGTGAATGGACTAGGGCAGGCTCCTGTCACAGAGCAACTGGTCCTGTGAGGAGGGACTAGGTCTAGCACATTTGCAACTAGTAAACTGCCTCCCAGTATACCTGAAAGAACACACATATCTACCAATAATGATCTTAGCTACAGATGAAGAGCTGGTTGAGGAAGCAGTGACAGTATACCAAGAGGAAGACAGAGCTTTTGGGACTTGTGGAAGACCTGTGAAGAGCAAAGGTCTCAACTGAAAAGACAGACAAGGACTGAAGAAATATGTGAATCTGTCAAAGCCAAAGGAAAATCAATGGGGAAGAACCATTCCCAGCAGAATAACACAGTCAATTCCATGAGCTGAAAGTCAATAAACACAGAACTTGCTTGTAACGGACTAAGACTTCTGCAAGATTCACAATGGTATGGTTTGTTGGAGAGGAATGCAAATGATTGTGAAGAGGTGGAGAGCACATTAAACTCTCATGCAAATGACTTGGAAGTGAGGTCCTGGAAAAGGACACAAAAGTCCTCATTGTGCAGTTTCAGGGGTTGATGTGAGCTGTTTCATTTCTGCTGTTCTGTTAACAATTGGATTAACTACAATAAATTGTACTGGGAAATTAGTTTTAAACTGATTCGATAGACAGGAAGAGAAAATAAGGAAGAAATCTCCTTTATGGCCATAGACAACCAGAAAGGTTTTGTGGTCATCTGATTGGCCTGTATGTCTCTGCAGCTCTCCTGTCTGCATTTAGACTCCTCTTCTGAAAGAAAAAAGAAAAACAAAACAAACAAAAAAATTAATCCAAGAGAAAACATTTCCTTTTGAATTCTACCCTTTTGTCTGTCCACACCATACCAAGGAGATGACAAATGCCACTTGAAAGCTGTGGATATTCTAAGAGCAGTGAAGACAATATATATGCATCATTATGTGTATGCACAGGCACAGCATTTTCTTCTGAGCCAGTCTGTTTGAGATCACATTATGAGCATGCAAGTGCATTGTAGGAAAAAACTTATGGGTTCCATATTCACTTGCTAGGTTGCAGAGAACATGTCCCACAAACTAAAGTAACAGGGTGAAGAATTGACTGGTTTAGAGACAGTCATTCTGTCAAGATGTTCTGGTGATGAACAAGGAGAGTGAAGTATGTGATGCCTGAGTAGCCTCTCAAACCTCAGTCTTGTCATTCAGTGCTCACAAAATATAGTAGCTGTTCAGATCCGTGCCATGGGGATGTGTTTTCCCACACTTAAATGGGTGACTTTTCTCTAATGCCAGGGACTAACATGTTCTTCTGCTGTTGCTGCCCCCTTGTCAGACTAATTTGTTTTGTAGTCGGTTGTGCTTTCTCGTTTATCATTTTCTGGTGACCCTGTAGCCATGTCTCTTCATTTTGTATCTTTGGTTTTCTTCCTAGACAAAGACCCATAGAAACAGAACATCTGACACCTGACAAGATGTGTGCAGAACCTAGCAACATGGAAACAAGCACACCTTTATGTGCTGCAATCCAAAGCATGTTCTGATGGGAAGTTTTTGTTTCAAGGACCTTCTTGGAGAAAGCACATCATGTATGTGTTGTGCAGGGATTTGTAGCACAAGCATCCTTCAACAGATGTCAAGACAAACCTGATACCTCCTCCACCCTCAGTTGCCACATCGAGCTTGAAGATGGCTTTTGGTGCATCTACAACTGTTCCTCCTTTGCCTGACCTGTCTACATTGCACAATCACTACATTCTGCAGTCAGCTTTATCTAACCTTCTGAAGCGTTTCTGCTATGGAAAGTCATCTTGTTGATCTCTCTCTCCTTTTGGTCTTAAATATTAGCTCCACCCTAGTTTCCCTGGTCTTGCCAAGGAATTCCCATCAAGTCAGAGATGTTTGGAAAACTGATTTCACATTGTAAGGAGCTTTATATGTGAAACAGAGTCAATTGATTTCTAAGAGGTGGGAGAGATGTGAAAACAGTGCTCACTTCATTCACGGAGGACAAATGCTGTGTTTTCTTTTCTAATAATAGTCTTTTCAAACTTTTGTTATTGGAGTAGCATCAAGCTAGGGTGCAGATTATCACTTATTTCTGACTTTTTGCTTTAATTCTTATATTTTAACCTTTATAGAGGCTTTGGCTATGACTCATTTTTGAGGAGGGAGAAAAGAGTTGAGAGAATGGAGGATCCATTTGATCTGACCATTTCATCCAGGACTAATTATAGGCCCTCACAGGAAGTAGTCAGGGGATGATCTTGCAGTGCTAACCTGCAGAAACTTAACTGACATGACGCAGTTTGAAGAAACGTTTTATCAGTTTCTGTTCATAATTGCATCACAGTGCTTGGCAATGTGATAGACGAATGTAATAATTACCACTATTTCTTTTTACTTCCATGGCATTAATGCGTTGCTTCTTGCTGTTAATGCACTAAACTTTACAATGTCATACTTTGTCATCATAAATCCACTTTCTATGTGATAGGGTACTATAGGTAGCTAGAAGTTCATATGGAAAAGGAAGTTCAGAGGATCATAGGATGTTTGGGGTTGGAAGGGACCTCCAGCGATCATCGAACCCAACCTCCCTGTCAGAGCAGGACCGTAATCTAGTGCAGGTCACACAGGAATGCCTCCAGATGGGGCTTGAGTGCTGGTTTGAGGCTAAT
>VWYK01056936.1:725-14002 GCA_013399775.1 Semnornis frantzii | reverse complement strand
CCTGCAGAATCACCTCCAGTAAGCCTATTGCTTATAACATCCTCTGCAACAACTGCAGTATCCCGTGAAGTGGATTACCTAGATTACATTATACTTTGGTGTGGTGTACTGGTAGTAGGGAATGGGGCTATATTCATTTAAGAGCCCGATTTTATTTCTTTAATCTGCTCTGGCTTGCTTAGAACTCTGATCCACTTCTGAATTATCATCAGCTAAAAATAATATATAAACGAAGATACCCAGTTAGCCTAAACCAGAAAAGATGTCCCAGGGATGTTAATCTAGATCAACCACGTTAGAGGCAGAGGGGGAAATAAAGGTCATTCCTCAGGCTGGACTGTCCAGTTTAGCTTTGCTGTGTCCAGTTGAGTTTTCTGTGTTGCACTGTGTTGAAAATGCAGCATTAGAAATTATAATTGGCCGCCTCCAGGCAATTCCCTAGGTACGCAAGGGAACTGTATATTGCAGGGCACAATGAAACAGGAAGGTGTTTTATGTGTGAGGAAAGCTCGAAGCTATTTTGCTGAAATTCAGGTTTGAATTACACTGGCGAGAGAGGTGACCTTGGGGTTACATGTGTTTAGTTTTCATTGTAAACTTAATAGGCAGAGATCAACCGAAGTACATAGCAGTACTGGAGACATTTAATTAAATGTTCTGAATCTTTACTTTTCTTCTAATTGAAAACTGTCATTTGTAAAGATATTAATCAAAATCACAGTCAATGACTGATCTAATTATGGTCACAGCTCTGCAAATCCAACACGTTTCATATTATTTTTTTTTAATTGATCAGTCACTCATGCTCATTTGCAGTAGCACGTTAAATTGTTGGTTTGACTTGGGTGGAGAGGAGAGTGAACTGAACAACTTAGGATTCGTGCAAGTTTCAATTTAACATGCCTTGCAGGGATATCATCATTTGACATTCTTCTCCTGTATAATTTGCATGAGCCTGGTATTCATCAGCAGGAGCACAGATGATAATTAATTTGGAGAAGATTTGAGGGAGAGGAATAAGAGGAGTGGAGTGTGGGGCTAAACAACAAATGCTTACTCTTTATGAAAAAGACAAATTTTAGTTTAAGATTGCAAATTCTAAATCTTTGTCCACCAGTTTCCACCTGCATGTTTTATAGCATTTGCAGGGGAGATGGGTGTGTGAAGGAGCACCACTAAGTCCCGCAGCACTTCCATAGGATGAAGAAGACAACATGCATCTTTTCCAAACAGTGCAGCCTGATGCATGCAAGTAGCATGCCTGTACCTAATTTATCTTATTCCTAGTGGTCTTCTTACTGGGGATTCTTTGGCACTTGATGAGGCTCTGCTTCAAAAATGTTGGGCTTTAGCATTACCTTCCTATGTCGTGTATACCTTCATTTGCATTAGATGTTATATACTTGAAATGCTATCAGAAATTAAAAGTCTTTGGGGAAGCCAGCAACTGGAAGCAAATTGAGCTAAGGCAGATGACTGAGAGAAGATGTAAAGGTTTGTCACTGTGGCAGTGGCAGCACGGAAGAGGATGAGGTTTTTCCCTCAGTCATGTTAGGGAAAAAAAAGGAAAAGAAGTAACAGCACAGGCACATGACAAGGCAGGGGTGAGTGTGAGGGGAAGTCTGACCAGAGACAGCACAGGGACCGATGTGGAGCATACCAGCCCCTTGGCACTGTACAGAGGAGGTTTGAGTATTTCAAAGGGGAGCTCAGAAACCACGCTGTATTATTAATGGCATATGCATGCAGCCTACCTGCCTTCTCGTGATTTTTAGGCAAGCTTCATCATTCACCTGAATGTCTTACAAGTGCCTCTATCACTGCACACTGGGCAGAGGCTGCTTTTTTATGCTTAGCTCCCCGTTGCCTGCTCAAACAAGTCAGGGCAGGGCTGACAGTAACCAAAGACTTTCAAAAAACAACTGCTAAATCACATTTCTAATGAAAAGGAAGCTGTATTCTTTGGCAGTAGGGATGGTTTACTGTTCTGTCTGAGACTTCATCTTCCCTGAGAATAGTTCAGCAGTGGTTCTTACTTGTTCAAATAAGAATAGGATAAAGACTCTTTGCTCTCACTTTTGTGATTAAAAAAAGAGGTGGCTGATTATTTCTCCATGACTGTTCCTGGTAGAATTGATACAGCAGCCAATTCAACTATGCCTGTGAAGCCATAGACGTATTTTTTATTTTGCTTCTTGCTTACCTAATAACCAACCAATGTGTGCTATGCAGCATGGGTCTGTGTGGGACTTATTTATGATGACTACAGTACTGCAGTGAACTTTGCTATAGTAAACAAATGGTGCCATGAATGGATGATATTATCAGCCAATGTTTCTTTTTCATTAGGGGTCGAACAGGAAGGATCCGGGTCTTATCTTTCAAAACTGGTGTTGTGTCCCTTTGTAAAGCACACCTGGAAGATAAATATAGATGTAAGTCAGTGTCATTCTTTTCATTTTACTTTATGTTTAGATTCTGGCTTTATTCCTGAGCACAAAGATATTCTTTTGTAGATAGTTCAGATGAAAAGTATGGTAATTTGCTCGATTTTGTATTTCTAAGTTATTTCTTCAGTATGTTTTTAGGTAGTTTAGGCAGTTCCCAAACTTTTTTGTTTGTGCTTTTCTGAGCATGTACCCCAATAGATGTGTATATATTTACAAGTTATATACATGTAGACTCATAGAATGGTCTGAGTTGGAAGGGACCTCCAAAGGTCATTTAGTCAAACCCCCTCTGCAGTTAGCAGGGACATCCTCAACTAGATCAAGTTTCCCAGAGCCTTGCCAAGCCTCACCTTGAATATGTCCAGGGATGAGGCCTCAACTACCTGCCTGGGCAACCCGTTCCACTACCCTCATAGTAAACAGCTTGTTCCTAACATCCAATATACTACTCTTCTCTAGTTTGAAGCCATTGCCCCTCATCCTATCATTAGAGACGTTTGTAAACAGTCTCTCTCCATGCTTGTAGGCTCCATTCAGGTACTGGAAGGTTGTTAATAGTTCTTCCCGAAACCTTCTCTTCTCCAGGAAGAACAACCTGAACAACCAGGCTGAACAGGCTGATCAACCCCAGTACCACTGTACTATTATGGGCATTATAAAACATTTTGAAAAACGAAATCTATAAAGGATGCAGTAAGGATGAAGTAGACACTACTTTTAAAATTTAGAATTTAATTTATTAACAGTACAAACAATATTTTCTTACTGTGACTTAATAGATTTTCTTGCACGCTCCCTGGGTGGGGTACAATAACCCTACTTTGGAGACTGCTAGTTTAGCACAGCTTAGTACACAAAAATGCATGTTACAGGACAGCATTTTTAAAATACAGTAACTTTTGACAATGTTTTCCACAATGTAGTCACAAAATACATCTGGTTGGAAGAGACCTCAAAGATCATCCAGCCCAACTCTTGACCCAGCACTGGATGGTCAGTACTAAAGCGTGTCCCAAAGTGGCAGATCCACAAGCAGCTTGAATGCCACTGAGGATGGTGACTCCACCACTGCCCTGGGCAGACCATTCCAGTGTTTGGCAATCCTTTCAGCAAAGAAGTATTTCCTAATATCTAGCCTGAATCTCTCCTGGTGCAGCTTATAACTGTTTCCTTTAGTCATATTGTTTGTCATCAAGGAGGAGATGGTCCCCTCCTCATTCCAACCTCCCTTTGGGTAGTTGTAGAGAGCGATGAGGTCTCCTTTCAGCCTCCTATTCTCTAGTCATTTGTACTGTGTTTAAATATAGTTGGTACCTTTAAATATATAATGAAGGCATGCAAATTTTTTTATACTTTAATATATCAAAAACCTGAAATACTTGAAAAAATTCCACTTGAAGTTTCAGTTTTATCTTACTAATGAATCAGTTCATTATTGAGGCTAGAATCCAGAAAAAAACTACTGATAAAGAGTAGTTCTCAGGAATAATTTTCTGGTTAACTGGTATCACTCATTCATGCATTTGAAAACAAATCAAAACAACAACAAAAAACCCGAAACACTAAAAAACTCAACCTTTAGGCTTTGACCCAATACCGTGGCAGTACTTTATCAGTTGTTACTATTCTATTCTTCTACTAATGAAAGTTGAAGAACACTAAAGAGAAAACAGACAGTTCCAACAACCAGGTTTGTGCATGAGTCTCTAGAGTTGGATCAGATTTTAGGGCAGTCACTATCAATGTCGCAGTTTAGATCTCCAGATGTTTCACGTGGGTGTTGTGAAAAAAATATTTGGAAGATGTTTTAAGAAAATGAGTCAGTACAGACATTTTTCAAAATTATATTTCATTGAGATTATCAAAGTTATAAAGGAAAGCATTTATTCGTATTTTATAGTTTCTTGCAGCCTATGTGCATGATAATGCATAATCTGCTGTTTTAAGGGTGTAGAGCACTTCGTGTTTTCATAATGAGGAAACTGACAGCCGAATTTGTGGGACAGGAAGGAATTGTCTCTGTTAGGCTGTGATCTGGCTTCACTATCCATGCTGAAGTTGCAGTGCAGTTTCTTTCAGTATCACTGCAGTCATGTGATGAGTCGCACCCCTTTAAATATTTTTCACTCACTTGGGCAGCAGAGCAGAATTGATTGTTCTGGAGCACAAGTCTTCAGACTTGCAGATGTGATGGAAGGATTTATCCCAAAATCATTTATTATTAAACTAGGATTGGCAAGAAAGAAATTCATGCAATTTTAAAAAACAATTCTTTCCCTACCTGTTCCTTTGGAAGAAAACAGGTTTTAAAGCAGCGCTAGGAAAGCAGTGCTGAAACACCTTTATAATTGTGCCTCTGTGTCAGGTGAAATATTAAGGCAACTCCGTAAACAGGGTATTATTTTATTTCAGCTATCTCTCCCTAGCTTGGTTTATTTTTTGTTTGTTCCTTTGCTTTTTTTAAGTCTCTGAAATGCAAGGAGAATTTATTCAGGTCAGGTATTGTCAACAGAGATAATACCAAATAAGTATTTCACTTAATGCTAAAGCCTGATTTTTCCCATTATTATGAACTCTAAAACTTTCTTAATGTATGTGAAGTATGACTAATTCCTGCCAAATTAGACTGAGCTTACAAAGGGATAATTCTGTCCTGTAAGGATTCTTTTCTAGAATGGTGCAGTAACAGAACATGACTTCAAGTGACCTTTCACTTCAGAAATGGAAACTTAATATGATAGTAAGATTCCTGGTGGATGGCAGGTTCTATTGTACTGTAATGTTTTTCTTTCATTTTAGAAATACTTTTGGATTAAAAGATTATGATATATTGAAGAAGCTCTTGGCTTTCAATTCAGTTCATCTGAAAGAGAGATAGATTCCATGAGTTGTATGTCGGCTGCTAAGGCTTCAAATTCTCTGTGTGTCATATGAGATTATTTTACTGTTAAATGATTTTCTTTACAAACATTGATGTTGCTGGGCCTCAAAGATCCTGCTGTTTAAGTTAGCTGTGTTATAAAGTAACAGCTGCTGTTATCAGTAATGCCACAGGTGCTGTCAGAATGGTCCTTCATCCTAGGTACAAGCCAATAATGCTGTTAAAAATTATCACTAGACTGCGTGTTTAACAGAAAAAAACTTATGTTTATGGGAAGAGAAGCAGCCAAACTGAAGGTGTGTTTGTGTTCGTTTCTGCCAAGGTTGTTGCCCACACTTGCAAGCCTTCAAAATGATGCAGTCTTCCTTGCTATTTGCCACATCTCAGTAGTGATGCTTCAGCTCTGGTGTCCTTTTCTTCCCTCCAGATCTGTTCAAGCAAGTGGCAAGCTCCACTGGCTTCTGTGACCAGCGCCGGCTGGGGCTCCTGCTGCACGATTCCATCCAGATCCCTCGGCAGCTGGGGGAAGTGGCCTCCTTTGGGGGCAGCAATATCGAGCCAAGTGTCAGGAGCTGCTTCCAGTTTGTAAGTTCATATTCACTCACTGTTCATTTTCTGATTTGTATTTTGTATGAGTAGCCTGTCCATTATTAAGAGGATTGGAAATCTGAAAGAAAGATTAGGGTACTGAGGTTGATGTAATGTTGGTATCCATTGGTGTAATAAACCTGTCTTTTGAGTTTTTGAATTAGCCCATTTCTCTAACCCTGGTGGATGAAGCCCAGATTATACTGTTACCCAGGCAGCAAATAATTGTCATCAAGGTTTATATCGTAACTGAAATCTGCAAGCAGTTTAAGTCTTTGCTGCAGCAGCTCTTGATTTCACAGTCCCATGCTGCCAACAGGTAGGTCACCATTTATTGCTGCCATGTAGGTGACCAGCAATGAGTAATCTAAATTTTGGGCAGTGACAGCCAGGTTGCCAGAGGAGCAACAAGGAACAACTACCTCCAGTGCTGTGTAGAAGCCAGGAGTGCTCAGTGGGCTCCTTCCACTGCTTAGTTGGGTAACACCAGTTTTTAATGAATTCCTGTCCTGTCCGTTGAGAAATATGTGGCAAATTGGAAGCTCTTCTTCAAACTTGTAAATTATGTAATCTGAGGAGGAAGAGAGTTAAAAGAATTATTCATCCTTCTCCTAACCACCAGCAGAATGCATAAGATGAAGACAGCTGCTTAATGAAAAGGTAGAGGAGGGGAGGTAATGTATAGTCTGTGATTAGCTCTCAATGCATCTTCTACATTACAATGGAAAAAATGCTCTTTTCCCATCCCCTGGGTGTCCTGGGGGAATTTTTTTGTTTGGTTGGGGGTGGAAGAAGTTGTTTGCTTTCTTGCCTGCTGCTCAAGTTTCATTATGTGGTAGTTTGAGTTCTGTAGTGAGCAAAACACGGCAAGGTTTCTTTTGCAATGCATATTAATGCTTGGAAGTTGTCTTCTTATGAACAAGGAGTACGCAAAGAATCTAATTCTGAAATCACCACAAACTTCAGTTGTCAAAGCATGTTTGCTTTCTGTATTTTTAAGCTTCTTTTAACAAATTCTTTTGATAGGATTCACATTTTCCCATTTCTGTTGTTCATGTCTTGACCTTTTATAATTTCTATCTGTATTTGATGCCATTTCCAAATCAATGTTTTATACAACCATATCTGAAGTCAACAACCCATGCTAAGCTATGTGTAGTAGTGTTAGTAGCTGAATTATGCCCTTCTTTGGCTTCAAATGACTTGGACTTTCAAGTGAGACCAACACAGAGCAGTGCCACAGCAAATTGATAGTCAAAACCTCATCTGTGCATTCCTCAGAAATTAAGACTGATTGAATCTTACAATTTTCCCAAGTGAATGGCCACAGCACTTAGAACTGGTCAGTGCTCATAAGGAGAGGGACTTCAGAATCTGACAGAACCATGGGGCTTATTTGAAAGAGGGCAGCCAAATCTGTGTATTTACACTAGGTGGGAAAAAAAGTAGAATTCATAGTGATGGAACACACAAAACCAATTTTTATCAATTAGGAAGAAGACCTTGGAATAAATGTTTGCTTGACTGAAATGAGTTAGCAGCATTATCATGGCAAGTGAAGAAATGACAGTGGGATGAATGCTGTACTGTGTCCAGCTGTCAGCATTTCATAGAATGATTTAGCTTGTAAGGGACCTTAAAGATCATCCAAGTGCCACCCATGGGCGCGGACACCTTCTGCAAGACCAGGTTTCTTAAGCCCTCATCCAGCTTGGCTTTGAACATGTCGAGCGAGGGTGCATCCACAACTTCCCTGGGCAACCTGTTCCAGTGCCTTACCATCCTCATTGTAAAAGAATTTCTTCCTAATATTCAGCCTAAATCTACCCTCTTCCAGCCTAAATCCATTTTCTCTCATTCTGTCACTACAAGCCCTAATAAAAAGTCCCTCCACAGCTTTCCTGTAGGTCCCTCAGAAGGTTTCTCTAAGGTCTCCCCAGAGCCTTCTTTTCTCCAGGCTGAACAGCCCTAACTCTCACAGCCTGTTGCCAGAGGGGAAGTGCTTCAGCCCTCTGTTCCCTTCATGGCCTTGGTCTGGACCAGCTCCAGGAGTTCCATGTCCCTCTTATGCTGGGGGCACCAGAACTAGATGCAGTACTGCAGGTGGGGTCTTACAAGAGCAGAGTAGAGGGAAAGAATCACCTTTCTCATCCTGCTAGTCACACTTCTTGTTACAGCCCAGGACACAGTTGGCCCTGTGGACTGCAAGCAGATGCTGGTGACTCTTGTTGAATTCTTCATTAGGTGACACCCCCATGTTCTTCTCCTCATGAGTGCTCTTGAGCTACTCCTCACCCAGTCTATATTTGTGCTTAGTATTGCCCTAACCCAGGTGTAGAACCTTGCACTTGGCCTTGTTGAGCTTCCTGAGGTGGGCATGGACCCGACCCAAGTCCTTCTGGATGACATCTCTTCCCTCCAGCATGTCAGCTGCACCACACAGCTTGGTGTCATCTGCAAACCTGCTGAGAGTGCCTCAGTCCCACTGTCCATATTGCTGACAAAGATGCTCAACAACACTGGTCCCCGTACTGACCCTTGAGGGACTCCACTTGTCACTGGTCTCCATTCACGGGCCTCCTGGCACTCTTGTCTGGTGCTTTCTTTCTTGGGATCCACTGCTCTTGGGTTTGGAGGAGGTGGTCCTTGAGTGAGCAGCTTTCTCGGGCCCCTTTTTCCTCCAGGGCTTTATACTGTGACACTCTGCCACACATCCCTGCAGAGGATGAAGTCTGCTCTCTGGAAATCCAGAGCAGTGAGCTTGCTTCATACTCTCTTTGATGCCTTGAGGATCTTAAAATCTGTCATTTCATGGTCACTGCAGCCAAGGCTGCCCTGAAGCTTCACATTACTCACCTCCCCCTCTTTGTTGGTGAGGACAAGGTTTTGTGGATTTTCTGTGGATGCCCAAACACAGCTGGGCAAAACTTTTGACCTGTTCATAAACCAGAACATTGTAAAACGTGAGGTTTCCTGGTCTTACCAACACTGAAAGCTGGGTTTTCTTCTTAACTGCAGTAAGAGGAGTTTCGTAATCTTACTCTCTCTGAGTGAAGCTGCACTTTAACTTGCAGAGCAGGGAGGGTAGTTTCTGACCTGGTTTGTAGCTCAACAGATGATCTCAGAGGGCCAGAGAAAGGGAGAAAAACTCAATTGAAAGGAAATACAAAAATAGGCAGGATGAAATCCTAGGGAGAGAAGCAGAAATCCAAGTGTAGGGAGAGCACTGAGGAAGGAGAGGGAGGAGGAGCTAAGGAGTGGAAAAAGAAGGGGCACACTGAAGGAATTATGGTGAGAACAGTAGTAGGAATAATAATGATGAAGGAAATGGAAAGGTATGGAGAATCAGACCTGAAAGAAAGGGGCAGCCAGGAGTGGGGATAGTGTAGAAATAAGATGTTTCCAGGAGAAAGGGAAGAGGGGAGCCAGGAGACATCCTTTCAGTGTAGCACAGTGGAGCATAAGGGTCCTCAATGCAGAGGCGCCAGGTGAATGGACTCAGAGAGAAGCCTGGGAAACAAAGTGGCTGGAGGAGCTGGGTGACTGAGGGCTGCACCAGGCACCCAGTGACCTCCTTTTACTGAAGTGAGATAATTCAATTTTAAAAAGTATTGTGGGGATTCATAGTTTACATTGCTGTGTGAAAACTGAATTAAGTCTTTCTTTGAACACCCATGGTGAGGAATGCTCTTTTTATGTTGCTGTTTTTTTAGTTTACTTTTTTTTCTTTCCTTTTTTTCTTTTGCTTTGGTTTTTTCTTTCTGATGATGATAAGCTAGCAATAAATTGCAATAAGTTGTGTCGGTCTGCAACAAACGTGTGCTTCAGACATGACTCTCCCTGCCCTCTTAGGTGAGGTGCCCTGGCAACGGCCTTGTCTGTCTGTACAACAAAAGAAAAGAAAAAAAAAAAAAGGGGATGTTTACTGTTCCCAGCAATAACAGAGGAAATCTCTGCTGCGTTATGGTTTGAAGTGTGAGTCCTTGAGAATTACAGTTGGGAAAGGCAGGCCTCCCAGCCTGGCTGTTGGCAGCATCTGATGCTGCCTGCTCTCAGGGAACAGGTCCCCTTACTGCAAACTATTGCTGCTCTGTTGCTTTTAATCCTCCCAGCACCAATTCTTGCTTTCCATAGTTTTCTTCACATACAGGAAGGTGCTGGTAGTAATTGTTGGGAGAGAAAGGATACGGGACTCATTTTCCCTAAGAAGGAGAAAGGGATGCAATCTCTACTTTGAGATTGTAAGAAAAAAACAGAGCATTTGAAGAATACATGGATCTAGCTGGGCTCAGGCTGAGTGAATTCGGTGTCACTGTGGTGTGAAACTATTTTTAGTTCTGCAATAGGTACATTTTTTAAGTAAACAGGACAGGGAACTGATATGGACTGAAGGACACACACACTGTGTTTTAATCACAGTAGAAAATCATTCTTGGATTTTCCTTGTATACTGTAAATAGGACCTAGGAATTAACATCACTGCCTTGAATGAGTTACTATGACAATGGGACATTTTAAGAACTGTGATGTGAAAACAGTAGAGCTCAGCTAAAAGTGTCTCTTGCTGTTTCTCAGCAGAGATTTTGATATCTAGTTCTTGATACGCTTTCTTCTGGGCGCGTATTTGAAGTACAGTATTTGTGAAAAACTACAGATGAAGCTAAGGAGTAGTAAAATATGTAGTTAATTCATATCTGAATTTTAAACCTTCTTGCTTCATTTTACTTTGACAGAGGGAGGTATTTTAATATTCTGTGTTGTATAGTCTTCATTTCTAGGTTTGTACTTGATCGTTACAAGGCAAGGTCAGTCTGGTTTTTTACAACCACTCCAAACTTAGATGGAGTTTGGCAGCCAATCACTAGTGGTGTCCCCCAGGGATCAGTGCTGGGCCCAGTCCTATTTAATATCTTCATTGATGATCGGGATGAGGGGATTGAGTCCAGCATCAGTAAATTTGAAGACAACACAAAGTTTGGAGCATGTGTCCATCTGTTAGAGGTCAAGAAGGCTCTGCAGAGGGACCTGGACAGGCTGGATAGATGGGCACAGTCCAATGCCATGAGTTTGAACAAGTCCAAGTGCCAGGTTCTGCACTTTGGCCATAGCAACTCCATGCAGCTCTACAGGCTGGGGACAGAGTGGCTGAAGAGCAGCCAGGCATAAAGGGACCTGGGGGTACCGGTTGACAGTGATTGAACATGAGCCAGCAGTGTACCCAGGTGGCCAGGAAGGCAAATGGCATCCTGGCCTGTATCGGGAGTAGTGTGGCCTCTGTACTCAGCACTGGTTAGACCACACTCTGAGTACTGTATCCAGTTCTGGGCCACTCAATTTAAGAACAATGTTGAGGTGCTTAAATGTGTCCAGAGAAGGGCACCAAGGCTGGTGAGGGGCTGGAGCCCAGCTCTGTGAGAAGCGGCTGAGGGAGCTGGGGGTGTTCAGCCTGGAGAAGAGGAGGCTCAGGGGAGAGCTTATTGCTCTGGACAACTACCTGAAATGAGGTTGTAGCCAGGTGGGGTTGATCTCTTCTCCCAGGCACTCAGTGACAGACCAAGAGGATGCAGTCTCAAGCTGCACCAGGGCAGATTTAGGCTGGATGTTAGGAAGAAGTTCTTCACAGAAAGGTTGACTGGCATTGGAATGGGCTGCCTGAGGAGGCGGTGGAGTCACCATCTCTGGAGGTGTTTACGAGGAGACTGGATGAGGCATTTAGTCCCATGGTTTAGTTAATCAGAAGGATTAGGTGATAGGTTGGACTTGATGATGTGAAAGGTCTTTTCCAACCTGGTTAATTCTGTGATTCTGTGATTCTATTGCAAATTTTGGCCAAGACCTTGCTAGTGACTTTGGCTGCAAAGGCTGTGATTTTAATTGGTTGGGCAATTGATTTGTGAGAAATGGGTCAGGGTATTTTTGAGCGGTTGGGAAATACAATATTATATACAAAGAGCTATAGTTATGTAGAATTCTATATGAATTCTACATACTGTTGAGGGACTTGATCTGTTCTGAGAGAAGCAGGCAGCCCTTCTTACTATTCATGAGACACTTCTTCAGCTTTTGGCTCTGACAAGGCAGAGCTGGCCTAAGGGTAAACTAGCAAATCCTTCCTCAAGCTGCTGTGCTGTAAATGTCATAAACCAGTAATTCTGGTTTTATTTCAATAGGATTTTGTGAACCTGCCTGACTTTGGGAGGTACTTTTGAAGAGTTCTACAAGTGAAGTGCTTTAAAGGGCTATCTTAAAATGGTTTAGGAGTTGGAGATTGGAAGTGGGAAGATAGCATGTTTCAAGTGTGGGTGATATAAAACTAAGCGCACCAATTCACTTCTGAATTCCCGGGTTTTATTTTATTATTCTTTGCCACAACACAAAACATTGACTAGTCAGTGCAGTGAAGTGTAATGCAAGAGGTTGAAGCCATGATCTTAAGGATTTGTTCCAAGGTTTGAGATAGATTTAAGCAGCTTGTATCACACAAAATTAACCTTTATAATAATCCTCTTTCTTGACCATGAAACAACACTTGTCCTGAAAATCTTGATCCTCTTTCTTGACCATGAAACAACACTTGTCCTGAAAACAATAAATTCTGGAGCTTTGTTTTCTTACCAGACAGCAATGAGGGGAGAATGTGAAAGTACTCAGGAAGCGGCTCAACAGTGGAAGACAAAAGTTGCACAGGGTTCAGTCTGACTCCAGGGAGACAAAGCTGCCTTTCATGATTTACTCCGCATTTTTAAACTTCAGCAAGTCCTCAGAATCCCATTCTGCAATTTGGTTTGTACAAAAATGGTATTTACCTGGACTAATGTGAAGCTTTCCATCCAGGTTATAAAAACACCATTAAATTAACAATGCTAGTTTGTTTTCAGTTAATTTCCTCTACTGTATATAAACAGAATATCAAAAACGTATCCAAAATTTGTGCTACGCTTTCTCTCTGAATGCATATCACATTGATCATGTATTTTGAACCACATTTCATATTATGAATAGATAAAGGTAACATAGTATACAATCTTTTTTAAACTATGAGATGCAAAAAAAGAGAGGAGGAAAAAAACCCAAAATATTCAATACCCAAGCAGTGCATAAAGATGCTAGCACCAAACAACTTCCTATTCTCCCTCCCCCCGCAAATTGTTTTAGCAAAATAAATACTGAAAAACAGATGTCTGGAACAAAATGAATTTGAATGTCCCCCATAACAAATTGTTACTTGTAAGCTGGAAAGGGCTTTATGAATTTTACTTTATGATTCACTCTGTTATTACCATAAAAATTGAGAGTTGCAGAGAAATGTGTTCAAGAGAAGAACCATTAATATTCCTTACAGCTTGATCTTGTTGGTT
>VWYK01056929.1:16814-29374 GCA_013399775.1 Semnornis frantzii | reverse complement strand
GTGGAGTTTCCTTCTCTGAAGCCCTTTCAAGGGCCATCTGGATACATTCCTCTGTGCCCTGAGCTGGTCCTGCTGTGGCAGGTGGGTTGGACTGGAGGATCTCTTTGGGTCCCTTCCCACCCCTGTCATCCTCTGATCCTGTGAATCTCTCATTAGCATCCCAGGCACTCTAGCAAAAAAACCCACCAAGCTTTTCCATGAGAGCATGGCTGTGGGAATGAGTCTATTTGTCAGCACTGCACCAATGGTTAGAAGTGTTTCAGGGTTCATTCATGGCTCAGTGGGGAATGTGCAGCAAATATGAATATTTGAATCTACATTTTTATTCTCTATCTCATATCCTCCAAGACAGCTGCAGGGTGGTGGTGGTGGTGGTGTGTGTGTGTGGGGGGGATGGACAAATAGTAGCATTATTCTGAAGTCTCTATCTCATACAGTCATGTAGAGGCTAAAAATCATAAGATGGTGGTTAAATAAGTCTTTGTGTCATTTTTATCTATGATTTTCCCCTATGAGTCACTGTAATTTACATGTTATCTAACACTGAGAGCCCCAAGTTTGTGTTACTTTCTCCTCTGCTCAATGCTTAGTGGGGGAAAGCAACTTCCTGAGGCTTCTCCAGCCTGCTGGAAGAGGTCCTCTTGGCCTGAAGGAGTTAATGCTTTGCTAGAGCAACTGTCAGCAGACAATTGTGTTATAAAGAGCAGCAGTTACCAAAATACATTTTAGCCTCTAGCATAGAAGAACAATGCAGCTATTGTACTGCAGCCACAGAACTTGGCACACAGATAAGCTTGAAAGGGGATGGTGTTGTGTTTATTAGGGAAGTGATGGAATCCACTGAAAGGTTATTGTTTGACTCCTCCTGAAGCAAATTCCAGCCCCTTTCTGCAGGGGGTTTGCAGGCTTTGGGTCAAAGGCAGAAGGGAGTTTATTCAGTGGAGTTACCTTTCTGCCTCCAGAGATAGTCTGGAGGGTAACAAACTCAACCCTGCCTCCAGGTGACCCTTTGGAATGCCCTACTGAAATGTAGTTTGTGTTAGCAAGGCAAGGAAAGGCTGAGATGGAAGGCAGAAGAGTTTAGCAGAACTCCCTATTTTCATCAGAAAACCCTCTCCCAAAAACCAGACTACATAAAATGCTTAATCCTCTTGGAAATGGCAAGGAAAGGCTGAGATGGAAGGCAGAAGAGTTAAGCAGAATTCCCTATTTTCATCAGAAAACTCACTCCCAAAAACCAGACTCGAGTCTGAGAGCCCTTTGCAGCCCTTTGCAGCAATGACAACCACCAAACAAAATAAAGAGCCATATTTTGTTTGCAAATCTGCAGTTCCCAGACAGGAAGAAAGTTGATTTTCAGGCTACATAAAAATGCTTAATCCTGGTGGAAATGGATGAGGTGTGAGGCTGTCATTCAGTGGGCTTTTAGCCAGGATTCATGTGCTCTGGTTTGAGCAAAGTTCCTCCATCACTTGGTCTCTGGAAGTCCCTTGTGCATTATCCTCATGGTCTCAGGTTCCATTTTACACTTTGCTTTGGCTGCAAGCAGTGGGAAGAGTCTGCCTGGATCCTACAGCTGGGGCAGGAGGCTTACAGCAAGCTCAAGGAAGGATTTAATCAAGCAGCAGATAACTACAGGGTGTAAGTTCCAAGGTCAGGGGTGCTGTAAAGGGGGAAAGTGAATGTGTGGCCAGACATCATCTCACAGGCATGGAGATGCACTTTTTGGGCTCAAGAAATACTTCACAGACTCGTAGAATGCTTTGGGTTGGAAGAGACTTGAAACCCCTTCACAGTCATCTGCTTAAACTGCCAGGTGCTGGATGCTGGGAAGGTGCAAAGGGAAGGGCAGGAGATGTCTGTGTGCTTGGTACTGGGTTTGAGTGCTCAGTGCTGGGTAAAAGAATGCTCTGCATAGGTTTATATCTGATCTGATAGAGCTCACCTCAAACACTACCATAAGAACAACAAACCCAGATCAGAATGCTCACAGAGAAGCTTCTTTCAAACAAGCACAGGCCACAAAAGACTTTTCTGTATGAGTGATGTCTGAATTAATTCAAGTCACCTTGAGCTAAGAGAAGAGAGGAGGAGGATGATGAGGACTTTGTTAAAGGATTTTTAAGTGGTAGTGGCCTGCACCCCAAAATGTTCCTGCAGGTCTCCCTCTGTGAGTGGGATGAAGATCTAAAGAAAATTAGCCATAAACTCAGCATCAAGTGCCAGGTCTTTATAATTCCTGCCACAAACTTTGAGAGGTGGAGGCAATTTGCAATCCCTTTTTTGTCTCCTCATTGCACCTACTCCACTGGAAGACTGCAAAGGGCAGAAGCTGATAAGAGTGGCATAAAGATAAGTAAGATTTAATAAGCAGAACATTAAAACTTGAATTTGATTTTGTCATGGTCTCTAAGGTTTTAGGATAGACTTCAGTTGTTTTCTTAAGCTTCTCACCCTAGCCAGGAAGGATATGGATTGACTTTGCTATTTCTGATGAGACTCACTGGATTCTTAAATAATCACTTGATATTAGGAGTTGTGCCATTAATAAAGGGAGGAGGGAAAAAAAAAAGAGGAGGAAGTCAAATTACAGGATTGAGGAACTCTAATAATACAAATATGAAAGGGCTTTTAAAATTCTTCAAAGGTTATTATGCCCTCAACACGTTGCTGATTTTTTTTAAGTGCATCATTTCATTTGAGTCACTTCCCCTATAAATTACATACTTTAAAAACCTGCTGATGTTCTCTTCAGTGCTTAGCAAAAAACAGCCCTTTGGGGAGATTGTCAGGCAATTCATACCTTGTTTTAACCTGAAGAGCCACACAAGAAAACTCAATTCTAGAATCATAGATTCAGAGAATGGTTTGGGTTGGAAGGGACCTTAAAGCTCATCCAGTTTCCTGCCATGGGACCTTAAAGCTCATCCAGTTCCAACCCCCTGCCATGGGACCTTAAAGCTCATCCAGTTNCCCCTGCCATGGGCAGAGACACCTCCCACTAGAGCAGGTTGCTGAAGGCTTCCTCCAGCCTGGCCTTGAACATCTCCAGGGATTTGGCCACTTGGGCTTCACTGGAGGTGCATTTAATTTTGTGTAATATTTTGACAGCTTTCTACCTGCACACCCAAGCAGATCTCTGCCTCCACACCCAAGCAGATCTCTGCCTCCACACCCAAGCAGATCTCTGCCTCCACACCCAAGCAGATCTCTGCCTCCCCAGCCAAGCAGATCTCTGCCTCCCCAGCCAAGCAGATCTCTGCCTCCCCAGCCAAGCAGATCTCTGCCTCCCCAGCCAAGCAGATCTCTGCCTCCACAGCCAATCCCATGCTCTATTGTAGCAGAGCTTGTCCTCTAATTTGGGTTGGAAGGGACCTTAAAGATCATCTCCTTCCAACCTTCCTGCCATGAGCAGGGACACTTCCCACCAGCTCAGGCTGCTCAAGGTCTCATCATAGAATGGTAAGTTGGAAGGGACCTCAAAGATCATCTAGTTCCAACCCCAGCGTGGCCTTGAACACCTCCAGGGAAGGGACATCCACAGCCTCCCTGGGCAACCTGTGCCAGTGTCTCCCCACCCTCTCAAGAATTTCTTTCTGCTCTTCAATCTAAATCTGGTGAATTACCAAATAGTGGAGGTTCTGTATTCATGTCAACAGCCCAGATATAAGAACAGGAAAGACCCTGGACAAGCAGGAATCTCTTTATACCCAGAACCATCCTCACCAAGGATACTTTGGACAGTTTTATTGCTGCTGGTTCTTGCTCAGAAGCATTAACAGTTCCTTAGGCATGGAATTTATAAGAGGCTAAAATATGAATTATGCATCAAAAATAGGAAAAAAAAAACCAAAAAGGGAAAGATGCAACTTCAGGGTAATAATTCATCTCAAAAATAACTTCAAATGCTGTAGTTCAGAGCAGCAGCCTATAGCTGGAAACTAGAGGAGAGAAAAAATGACTCTTCTTTACCCAAATAAAAAAAGGTAGAGATCTTAATTTTCAAATCTGGCAGCAGGAGGGCTGTATCCTGGAATCCTGAATGTATTTGAAGGACTTCTCTGAGAAGCTAATCCTTCAGAAGGACACTGAACAAACCAGGCAAGTCTTGCATGCAGGGCAGTCAGGTCTGCAGAACTGAGGTCTTGCTTCATACGTGACTGGATATCCAAAACAGATGTCACAACAAGGCAGGAGCTATGTGAAATTCTCTTCCATAAGAGACAACAAGAATCCCTTCTGCCTAACAAACACACCACTATACCAGGCAGATGTCTGTGCAAGTGCAAGCCCTGAAGCTACTTGGAAATCTCAGCACTCTGAAGGAATTCAGTCCCTTCTAGTCCTCTCTCATAGAATGGGTTGGGTTGGAAAGGACATCACAGAGCATCCAGTTCCAACTGCCCTGTCATAGGCAGGGACACCTCCCACTAGCTCAGGTTGCTCAAGACCTCCTCCAACCTCACCTTGAACACCTCCAGGGAGGGGGCATCCACATCCTCCCTGGGCAACCTGTGCCAGTGACTCCTCACCCTCACTGTCAAGAATTTCTTCCTAACCTCCAGTCTCAATCTGCCCTCCTCAAGATGAGGACTCTAACTCTAGCCTTAAATCCACCCTCCTTGAGCTGTTCTACACCTTTCTACAGCAGGGATGTGAATTTACTACACTGAAACCTAGAGGTGGGTGAGCATTTACCAGTAATTTCATAGTGCTTTTTACAAGGGGTATTTAGCTGAGGATGAAGCAGCTGTGAATCACACATAAAAGCTGCTTGCATGGCTTAAGGCAAAAGATCTTCCCCCTCAGCTCTTTTGCTAGGGTATGAATGCACCATGAGTAGTTTTTCTCTCACAACTGATCTCTACTTTTCACTCTCTGTATGTACCACTTGGAAAGTATTGCAGTGTTATTGTGGTGACAGCACTGCTGCAAGGTCCCAAGATACCATCACACTGACATCACTCCAGGAGCCTACAGTGCCACAGGGAATTTGTGATCTGAATGCACAGGAGAAGTGCACCTGAGCAGAGACAGAGAAAAGGCAGAGAACAGCAAAGGGCAGGAGAACTTTCCCATGTCAGTAGGTGATGCCCATGTCTGGGCAAGTCATCTCTCTCTTTTTCCAGGCAAGGAGGAGAAAGAGGCACTCAGAGAGCATGAGTCATCTGACATTTGAAATGCCTGCCCTCACCAAAGTACAGATGCCCTACAAGTGCTGCCTCCAGATGCAGGTGACTCTGTTTCAGAGGAAGGATGCCACCACCACCAGACTCACTCACTCCACTCACACTACCCACAGAGTGAGCAATCGGTGCCACCCTGCTGGGCTGCTGGAGAATCTCCCTCAGCCTTTCCTTGAGGCAAAAGTTCATCCTGGCACTGCTGCCCTACCACAAGGCTTTCCAACTGTCCACCTTTGCTGCCACAAAGGAACTGAATCAGACTGAAGTTGAACTAGACAGGGGGAAGAGAGAGAAATGGAGGCACAGATCAGTGATGAGCCTCCAGAGCAGGATGATGTGGATTCTCCTTCCATGTTGTCTTACTGTTTCCCACTAACAGCTGGCACTCCTAAGCCAGATTCTGCTCCCAGAAACCCAGATGGAGTCACTCCAGATTTGCTGTGAATCCAGCACACTTTCTGGGGACTCCTGCCAGGGTAACTGAGAAGAGCACTTCTCCAGCTCCCTTCACACTGCACTGGGAGAGTAAAAAGTGTGGAACACTTGTTTGGAATCTTAGACTTGTTTGGAATCTGGAAAAGCTTTCTAAGATCCCTGAGTCCAACCATTGACCCAACAGCACTTGGGGACATGGTTCAGGGGCCGTGGTGCTGTGCCCACAGGTTTTTGGATCACCTCCAGGGATGGTGCCTCCACCCCCTCCCTGGGCAGCCTGTTCCAATGTCTGACCACTCTTGTTCCTAATCTCCAACCTAAATCTACCCTGGCACAAATTCAGGCCATTTCCTCTCCTATCACCTGATACTATGGAGAAGAGACCATCTCCCACCCCACTGCAGCTTCTAAGCTCTCCCCTCAGCTTTCTTTCCTTGATAGACCAACAAACCCCATTTGGTTTTGGGAGTGCCAGATACAGAATAATAGCAACAGAGAGAGCAAAAGCTCTGAGAGGTGATTTTGGACATGCAGTTTCTTATCTCTCAGGCTTTAGCTTCTCATCAGGGCTGTGCTGCCACTAAAGGTCTTAACCATTGCAATAAACAGATTTTTATCCTCCACCAGTATCAGGGCTGCAGTTAGATGTCAGAGGCTGGAACTGGTGGCAGATTTCCCCCTTCCTCTTTTACTGGAGTTTCTTCTTTTCCTCTTGTGCCTGGGTTTTCATGCTCCCAGGGAAGAGATTCATACTGAAATGCTACCAGAATCTCTGATCATAATGCAAGGAGATTTGACAATAATCACTGATTAAAAAAGACCAATGAAGAGAGTAAGTGCTGGTGGCAGGATTGCTAAGTGCTGATCAGTGCTGTAAGACAGCCTTTGATTTTTTTAATTAATTATACATTCCCTCATACTTTGTACTGCTGTTGACTTAATTGGACTCCTTATTTTTAGACAACTGTAGCAAGAGGAAGATAGGCTACAGCTTTCAGAAGCTCAGCTCTAGCCTAATTCTGCCTCTTTCAATACCACTGGGAGCAAAATTAGGCTAATGCTGAGCTCTTCTGAAAGCCTCCTGGTCTCCCTACAGTTTAGCAGAGCATGTTTTTCTGGCTTGCAGGATGGAGTAATTTCTCTGCAGTTTGGTCTGTCCACACAGGGATCCATGCAGAACCAGGCTGAGCATCTGTACACATCTCAAAACCTTAATGCAGCAAAAAATGCTGCTGAGGTCTGTCTCCTACTGACAGAATTTGTTCTAATATTCACCTAAGCTTCATTCCATGCAATTTATTTGCATCCTATATCGAAGCATCTCTGCAAAGCACTTTGGCAGGCACAAAGCATTGCATGTTAAGCTGCAGAAGGGACAGAGAGCAATGCACCAAGCAAAGTATGAAGTCAGGTGAAAGGGACACGAGGACACAGAGAAGCCTCCTGCATGCACACATTAATTCACATTTCATGGAACCTCTTTACCTGTGCTACCCAAGGGTGTTCTGTGGAACTGCTGAGAGCAGCAGCAGCAGGAGGCTAGCAGAAGCAGATCTGCTCAGAGACCAGGGAAGGACTGAGGCAAGGCTGCATTATCTCACATGCACATGGAACAGCAGCTGCCAGCCCTGGGAGCACAGAGGCTGCACATCTGCAGCTGGGAAGTCATTATCCTGCAGCATTTAAAGTTGACTTTCTCAAAGTCTCAGCTCCTGTGGTTGTGGGATCCCCCAGACATGTGTCCCCTCTTGAAACACACATCCTGCTCTTCTGGCTTTCCCAGGAGAGCCATTTCTGCAGAGCCTTCCCAGTATACCTGTAGCAGTATAAAAGTTGTTGTGCTGGTACAGTTTGCACCATTTCAGCTCTGATCATTGAGTCCAACCAGCAAGCCAGCACCACCATGGCTACTAAACCCTGTCCCAACCAGCAAGCTAACACCACCATGGCCATTAAACCCTGTCCCAACCAGCAAGCCAACACCACCATGGCTACTAAACCCTGTCCCAACCAGCAAGCCGACACCACCATGGCCATTAAACCCTGTCCCAAAGTGCCATGTCCACAGGTTTCTGAAACACCTCCAGGGATGAGGACTCCACCACCTCCCTGGGCAGCCTGTTCCAATGCCTGACTACTCTTGCAGCAAAGAAATTTCTCCTAATCTCCAACCTCCCCTGAGACAATTTCAGGCCATTTCCTCTCCTTCTATCACCTGATACTACAGAGAAGAGACCAAGCCCCACCTCACTGCAACCTCCTTTCAGAGAGTTGCTGAGAGCAATGAGGTCTGCCCTCAGTCTCCTCCACCTCTCACAGATTCACAGATTGCATCTTCTTGGAAAGGACTCTCAAAGGTCACCTTGCCCAACCCCCCTGCATTATGCTCCTCCCCAGCCCTGTTCTTTAGACCCTTCAGCAGCTTTGTTGCCCTTCTCTGGACATGCTCCAGCATAACTCTTCTTATTTCATCTCCCAAGAGCCTACTCTGACAGGAGAGGAGGTCTCTGCTGTAAACACAACTATTATTTTTCAGCACCAGTGATGCAAGGTGTTCTTCCTGAGTTCCAACACTGATGTGCTGCTGTTCTTGACAGCTGGCAGCATGAGTTGGAGTGGATCAGTGCCATACAGTACAGAGCAGACTACCTCATCAGTTTGATGGAAAGAAAGGCTGCAGTATTCCTGCCATTGCTTCTGCATTTAAGAAAAAACAAGCTCTCTACCTCTTAGGATGCTTTCAAGATAGCAGACACAGACAAAGAAAACCAAAAAAACCCAGATAAGATGGGAATCAGTTGTAGAGGATTTGCAGCATGAATAATTTTAGAACTACACCCCCACACCAGCAGTGATACTCCAGTGTGGGGGAGAGCTGTGCCATGGGGATGAGGTGATACTAGCGCCTGTGTCCGCCTGGCTGGCAATACCTGCCTGAGAAGCTCATGGTGGGTATCAAGGTCTGCAAGGCAAGCATCCAAGACTTGGCCTCCTACACAACCCTGGCAATAAGATGGGTGCAGGATGCCTCCACATGGGAGATGCAAGTGCTGAGGTGAGCGAGGTGCTAGCTGCATTTGGTGTGTGGCAAAGGGAAATTCAGGAGGGGGAGAGAAACCAAACAGTGCTCAGACAGCACAGCTCACCTGAGAAGCCTCAAGGTCAAAACTTAGCTAAATGGAAGCCCCAAATCTCCCACTGTTTAGGTACCCAAGCAGTTACAGGCTCACAGGATGTTAGGGGTTGGAAGGGACCCAAAGAGCTCATCCAGTCCAACCCCCCTGCCACAGCAGGACCAGACAATGCAGCTCAGGGTGCACAGGAACACATCCAGACAGGCCTAGAAAGGCTCCACAGAAGGAGACTCCACAATCTCTCTGGGCAGCCTGTGCCAGGGCTCTGGGACCCTTCCAGGCAAGAAGTTGCCCCTGGTGTTGAGCTGGAACCTCCTGTGCTGCAGCTTCCATCCATTGCTCCTTGTCCTATCCCCGGCAGCAGTGAGCAGAGCCTGTCGTCCCCGTCCCCCCCCTGCCATGAACCTAAACCCTCAGATATTTCTAACCATTGATTAAATCCTCTCTCAGTCTTCTCTTCTCCAGGCGAAGCAGCCCCAGGTCTCTCAGCCTCTCCTCACCAGGCAATGCTCCAGACCCCTCAGCATCCTCATGGCCCTCCACTGCACTCTCTCCAGCAGATCTCTGTCCCTCTGAACCTGGGGAGCCCAAAGCTGAAGGCAGTACTCAAGATGAGGTCTTACCAGGGCAGAGTAGAGAGGGAGGAGAACCTCCCTTGTTGTGCTGGACACACTTCCTAATACCCCCCAGGATCCCGTTGGCCCCCTTGGCCACCAGGGCACATTGCTGCCCCAAGGATAGCAGTCCCAGCACATCAGCAGTCACATTGAGCAGGAATGTGAGCAGGAGAGGCAGAGGACAGGCCAGGTTAGGTCTCTGACCCTCATGCACAGCACAAGCTTCTCTGAGGCAAAAGGAGCAGGGTCTGTCTCCTTACTTGCTTCCAGTTCATTGCTCCCCGTGCCTGACTTGTTCAGTGTCAGAAATAAAAGTGATGATGGTGAGAGGAGAAGGGAGGAGTAGTTATGTAACATAACTCAGCTGCAGGACCCACTTCACATCAGTCCTCGGTGTGAGGAAGGCAGGAGCTGAGCACCATTCTGCTCTGTGCTCTAGAGCTGGCAGGCTTTCAGCAGTGCTTAGCCCCTGGGGATTCCCATCCCTTAGGGCCAGATGGAGCTGTGTGCTGAACGCTTTTTAAGACCTCATGCTGCTTGCATTCACTCATGTAGCTCAGAAGAGAGTGAATGGTAGGGGAAGAGGCCTGGCAAGCTGATCTGCTATGGTTGTGCTCTGCTGAGGTCTCTGAGCCTCCTTGTGCCAGGTCCTGGGGAGTGCTGCAGCTGCAGAGAGCACTGTAGGAAATTTTGTTGCAGGGAGCATGGTAGGACACTGGAACAGGTTGCCCAGGGAGATGTTCAAGGACAGGATGGATAAGACCTTGAGCAACCTGGGCTAGTGGGAGGTGTCCCTGCCCATGGGGATGACCTTTAAGGTGCCTTCCAACCCAAACCATTCCATGAATCTGTGAACAAACACATCCTAGAGCACAGAAGGGTGAAGTTTCTCCTCTGTAAACATGAGACCTAAGCACTAGAATAAGTAGTGCATGATGACACCTGCTAGATCTGGGAGCCCTTAACTGCAGGCTATGAGCTGGGTTCAAGGAGAATCCCATAGGGAGGGGATGAAGCAGGATCATGCAGTGCTGCAGGCTATGCTGAAGGCTGTGCCAGACCCTGGGTCAGGTGTGCTGCTTTGGGGCTTTTAGTGAGGAACCTTAAATACATTTTTGCTCCATCAAATACACATCCATTTGTTATTTGCTGGCATCAAATCCCCAGGTTTTGGGTGAACAGGGAAAAAAAAAAAAGAGTTACTTTTATCAAGGCAAACACTTGCTTTAAATCTTTAGATATTGTGCTGGAAGAAAGAACAGACACAAAGCTTTGATTTGCAGTAACCTCCCAGCACCTGCTTTGCACAAGAGCAGTTGCTCTGCCTCACTGAAGCCTCTAAGTACATGCTTGAAGTTAAATATGTGCCTAAGCACTCTTTGGTGTACAGATAATTGTTAAATCCAGGTCTCATTAAGGGCTTCCTATTTTCTTTTTATTTTTGCAATTCCCTTACATATTCTGCAAGAATATGATCAGATGCAGGGGAGGGAGGGAAAAAAAAAAGAGAAGACCAAACTGACTGGGAAGTAAAACCAGGAAAAGTATGCAGGGAAACATTCCCACTCTGTGGTAAAATCATCTCATTACATTCTCAGATCCTTCTTTATCTTATTATTTCTCATTTTATCACCATTCTTCATTTCCTGTTCCCTTTTAGACTTCAAACATTTATTTGTAATGTGGCTTTTTTTGTTTGTTTGTTTTGTTTCTAACCTTTCCATGCTTAAAAACCTTTCAGATGCTTTTGGCTAGATACGGTTCAGATTACTTAACCAAACCCTGCAAGGATATTTGTAATAGATGACCTGGTCTTACCATTTCAAGTCTGGCCAAGAGTTTATGGCTTCTCATTGTTATTAATGTTGTGGCAGCAAAAATGTTGTACTCTGTCACTTGAGGCTGGTAAAGGACTAAGCAATTCTTCATTCCAGTTTAGATCTCCTCCTTCACTTTGGTCTACAGCTCTCAAAAGCAACCACCACGTTAGCCTAAAATTCCTCTCTCTTGCAACAAGAAGTAGAAGCAGCAAGCCAAAGCTGAGCAAGCTTTCAGATTTGCACCCAAGTTTTTGTTACAGCTTCATCTAACTGCAGCTTCCCTAATGCCCTGGGCTGGGGCTTCACTAGCAAAGACTTGTGTCAGCTGAAGACCACAGAACCATCTGAAAAGACCAAATACAGACCCAAAGCGAGTTTCAGACCAGACCTTACTACTAATTTTTTTTTTTTTTCTTCCCCTAATGGAAACTCTGACATTAGCTTTAGTTTACTGGTTTAACCACACACTGCAGAATCTCAAGCAAGAGAAGGAGACCTGTGTGCAATTTCTCACCCCAAGATGGGGTATTGTGGCCCTCCCAACTTCAAGATTATTCAGGGGGGTGTTGTAGCCTTGAGTCATTGGCAAGTGTGTCTCATCACCTACTGCATTAGTCCTTTCCCCCATTTTCTGCAGCACTTCAGGGCTCCTGCCCAGGTCTCCCACACAAATATTGACATAACTTGCTCCTATCTGGATGGCAAGAAAACAGTTAAGTGAGGAATAATTATCTAAAGTATTACTAAACATTTGGGTTATTGCAAACAGCAAGGCTTGAAAAATTTCCTGAACAGAGCTGTCTAGAGCAGGAGGCTATTTTGAGTATCTCCTTTTCCCTTTAACCCAACTATCTCAGCACTCCACCCTTCTTCCTTCCACCTTCCTTAATTTCTTAGACTTCCTTCTGGGTGCTTCGCGTGAGTCTATTTTAGGTGTGAGATTGTGGTTAGCTTCTTGCCAGGCAGCTACTTCCCATTTTCTGCCTCTGGGGTTTGCCTTTTCAGCAAAGATGCAAGTCTCATTATTTTATACAACATGTAAAGAGTCCTCTGTCTAAACAGGCATTGCCCATCCAGAAGAGAAAATGAGAAGAAAATAAAATGTCAGAGTGAGCAGAGTCAGGTTCTTGCAACTGCAGGAAATACTGTAAAAACTGACTAGTGCAGGGAATACCAAATGAAGCTTGCAGAGTCCAGCTGCCAGGACAAGAGCCTCTTAACTCTTCCATCCCTGGCAAACAGCTACTCAGACTAGCCACAAAATAGAGAATCATAGAATGGTAAGGTTGGAAGGGACCTCAAAGATCGTAGAATCATAAAATGGTAAGGTTGGAAGGGACCTCAAGGATCAGCCAGTTCCAACCCCCT
>VWYK01056929.1:0-16784 GCA_013399775.1 Semnornis frantzii | reverse complement strand
CAGGCTGCAGAGCCCCAACTCTCTCAGCCTGTCCTCACAGCAGAGCTGCTGCAGCCCTCTCAGCATCTTGCTGGCCTCCTCTGCACTGGCTCCAACAGTTCCATGTCCTTCCTGTGCTGGGGGCTCCAGAACTGCACCCAGGACTGCAGCTGGGGTCTGATTGCTTTGGTGCCAGCCCTCACCTTGTCTCTTGGTGGGAGGTTATTCCATCCCATGCACTGATCAAGTGTAATATTAAATTCCAAGTACTGAGGAAATTTAGTTGCAATACATTCTGCTGGATGGAAAGAGTGAGTGGATTTGGCTATGCAGGTCCCAACCTGATGTTTCACCCTCTTTGAACAAGCCTTAGGGAGCATTGCTTGTAAGTGGATGGTGTGGTCCAAATCTCATTGCCCTCAAGTCTGAGCAAGTTCAGACCAAGGTTCAGACTCTCTGAGGATGTGCATGACACAAAGACTCCAACCTAGAAGGAACTTTGCATCACAAGACCCACACCAAGTAGCTCAATGCTTTGTTTTCAGTCTCTAGCTGTACCCTGTTGAAGCTGGGCTATGCTATCCCTGCCTGCTTCCTCTCTGTTGGGCTGGGAAGGCTTTCCCCTTAGCTGTATGGCTTTGCTTCCTCTCTGGAGAACAACTCACTCTCCACTGGTAAAGGGGAGCTGAAACCACAGCTCTCCTACTAACAGGAGCAGCACATCCAAACCTCCTGAGACTTAGTGCCAGAGAACGAGGCCCTGGGTGGCTGCAGGGCTGCAGTTCCTGGTAGAGCAGAGCATCACCAACCCCACAGAGCAGCTTTCTGGCAAGTTGTGCAACTGCACCGCCCCCAAACTTCCTGTTTTGAAACCCCAAGAAGCTGGAAAATGTTAACACTGGCACTTTAAAGTGCTAGTTGGGGCTTTTTTCTTTTGCCTTTTTCTTTTTTTTCCCCCCTCCTTCCTAAAGATCTAAATGATGGTTAAAAAAAAAGTCTACACACAAAGAAGTAAAGTGGGGTTGCCTTAAGGAACTAAGTGCAGAGAAGCAAGTGGAGATTCACAGGATGGGTTGGAAGTGACATTAAAGATCACCTAGTTCCACCCCCCCGCCTCCCCCCCGTCATGGGGCAGGAACATCTCCCAACAGCCCAGGCTGCTCAAGGTCTCATCCAGCCTGGCCTTGAACACCCCCAGGGAGGGAGCAGCCACAACCTCCCTGGGCAACCTGTTCCAGTGTCTCATCATCCTCACTGTAAAGAATTTATTCCTAATCTTCAGTCTAAATCTGCCTTCTTCCAACTTCAATCCATTCCCTCTCATCCTGTCACTACAAACCACTGTAAAAAGTCCTTCCTCAGCTTTCTTGCAGGCCCCCTTCGTGTACTGGAAGGTTGCTATAAGGTCCTTTCAGAGGTGCCTTTTCTCCAGGCTCAACACCCCCAGCTCTTGCAGGCTGTCCCCATAGGTGAGGCTCTCCAGCCCTCTGCCCCAAGGCAGGCAGACCACAGCAAAACCATCCCCTCTTCCATCACCTGTGTGACACTGGGTTGCTCACTACCTCTCCATCTCCTATCTCACCCTCTCTGATTTGGGGTGTGTAGGACACACTCCATCACTGTGGCAATTCCTCTGTTTCAGCAGCAGGCCCTGGTGCTACCAGCTGAAGCTATGCTGGGCAGTGTGGTCACTTGCTCAAACAGGGGTGTCCAAGAAGACTTGCCTTGTGCTACTCAGAGTACAAGGCAAGGTGACAGATGGAGGGGCAGGTGCTCATGAAGGGGCAGCAAGACAACCAAGATTCAGGTTTTGTGCAGTGCTCACTGGGCACCAGGTGCCACCAGCAGCCACCTGGCCCAGCATCCTGCTCTGGCAAGCTGTGTGGCAGATCCACACTGCCTAAAACCCATCCATGATAGGAAAAAAACAAAAGAGGCCTCAGCCATAGAAGGAACTTGATACAAAAAAATGAAAGATGGGAAATCTCTGTCCCATTCCAGCTCATTTGTGCCTAGGAAGAGGAGCAGTTAGGAAGAAAGCATCACATTCGTCTTCAGTGCTGCAAGGGAATTTATTTATTTCCAATCAGCATGACAACTGCTTCCTTTCCTGGCTATCACTGGAACTCCAGATGGTACATTTGAGCATACTTAAACCTCTAACTTGGCTCCTTGAAAAGACATTGTCTTCCTGGATGGCTAAAAATGTGTTACTAGCATTGGGATGAAAGCTTCTGCTCTCCTGCACTGCCCTGTTAGGATAATGGAGCCTTGGTCATTCTGCAGCATTCTGGTTAGTGCTAAAATTAGGCATTTGAAGGGGCTGAGCCTCTGCTGAAAGACAGAAAAATGCTGATTTGCTGGAGCANACTGCAAACAACTTCCTCCTAACATCCACTTTCAATCTCCCCTCTGACACTTCAAACCCATTCCCCTTGTCCTGGCATTGCAAGACCTTGTCAATAGTCCCTCCCCAGCCTTCCTGTAGCCCCTTTCAGATCCTACAAGGCCACTCCAAGGTCTCCTGGAAGCCTTCTCCTCTCCAGGCTGCAGAGCTCCAACTCTCTCAGCCTGTCCTCATAGCAGAGCTATTGCAGCCCTCTGATCGGTGAGGAGCAGCTGAGGGACCTGAGATGTTCAGCCTGGAGAAGGCTGAGGGAAGACCTCACTGCTCTCTACGACTGCCTAAAAGGAGGTTGGAGTGAGGTGGGGATTGGTTTCTTCAACTCCTACATCAGGTGATAGGAGAGGAAAATGTCCTGAAATTGTGCCAGGGCAGATTTAGGTTGGGTATTAGGGAGAATTTCCTGATAGGAAGAGTATTCAGGCATTGGAATAGGTTACTCAGGGAGGTGGTGGAGTCATTGTCCCTGGAGATGTTCAAGATGGTGTGGCCATGGCACCTGGGACATGGTTTAATGGCTGGGGTTGGGTCAGTGATTGGACTTGATGATGTTAGAGCTCTTTTCCAACCAAAATGATTCTGTGATTCTACGAATGCTCTTTGAGTGCCTTTGTGTTACCTACATTGGGCTCTGTTGCTAAAGTCAGCATTCTGAGCCCTATGACAGCAGCAGGCATTACCATTCTCCTCCTTAACCCTGTCCCCTTTTGCCACTGACTGCTCTGTATCAGACCTGTGAACCTTCCCAAATCAACCAGCCAAGGTTCTGCCAAGTCTTATGGTTTCATTGGGGAATTGTGAGACATCATCTACTTCTATCTGCAGCTTCAGGACTCCTGTTACTTTTCAAAGATTGCTGCCCAAACAAACATGTCTTGATTTGCACAGAAGGAGGAAAGGAAGAGAACTAAGAAGGCAGAAAACAACTGTCCCCCAAAAAGGCAAACAGCATGATAAGTGTAAGCAAAACTGATGAGAGTAGGTTCAGACAGGGTATTAGAAAGAAATTCTTCCCAGTGAGGGTAGTGAGACACTGGCACAGGTTGCCCAGGGAGGTTGTGGCTGCTCCCTCCCTGGAGGTGTTCAAGGCCAGGTTGGATGAATAGATGTCTTTGCCCACAGCAGGAGGGTTGGAACTGGATGATCTTCAAGGTCCTTCAGAGCCAACCCATTCTGTGGATCTGAATCTATGACAAAGGTTCATCTGAAACTGAAGGAGAGAATAAAAGGACAGAGGAGTTTTGATGGGATGTGACCCATTTGCATCAGCCAAAACACCTATGCCCTGCTTCTCCCTCATGTGGGGGACCTGGTGGCACCCAGGGGGCTCAGGGCTTGGACATCTAAGCCTATACCTTATAAAAAGGCAGCACTGTTGTTGTTCTCAAGAAAATAATATCCTGCTTCCTTTTTGCACCCTGTACCTCCTCACAAATGTTAAATGCCTGCTACATTCCTGCCTTCAGACACTTTTTATGAGTCTGTACTTCCCCTTCCTCTGGCTGTCAGAAGGCAGCTAAGCAGAGGATGAGGGGAATGACTTAGTGTACAAGGGGGGGAGGGGGAAATCCGCCTTCGAAACCTTACATAACTTAGCAAAACAAACACCTAAAACAGAGACACACGCCCAGGCTGTCACTCCTTGCACTTAAAAATAACCACCATCATCATCATCATCATGTGGCCAGACTGCAGTTTGCCAGCTGGACTGTCCTCTGAAGAAAAAAAAAAAATCAGTGTTTAAAGGCTGGAAGCTAGAAACATGAAGCAGCACATTGCCCAAACTCCTTTGTGAGAGCATTGCCCATTTCTTTCTCTCTTTCCTATTACCAGAGCTTGGTGTTCACTAAGCAGTCAGCCCTTGGGAGAGGAGGAGGAGAAGGAAGAGAACTACTGAGCCCCTATCAGGCTGTCAGGCACCTTCTATAAATATTTATATGACCTGCAGGACATAGCACAGCTTGAAACCTTGCAGTCACTGAGCAGTTCCCTATCCTCCTCTGGAAGTTCCTGTATTTCAGGCAAGACCTGGGTCTTTACAGAGCTGGGATCTGCTTACAGCATTCACTGACCTAAATTTGGGGACGTTGGACGGAACAGCCTGTTCCTAAGGGCAGCCCAGGGCATAGCAGTGACCTCATGTTTGGTGGGGGATGTGGCTGCAGTTAGAGACAGGCAGGCAGTTAAATGCCAGGAGAACTTCGTGTCCACCATCATCACCTTACCTGGAGTCCTCTGTGCAGTTCTGGAGCCCCCAGCACAGGAAGGACATGGAATTGTTGGAGTGGGTCCAAAGAAGCCATGAAAATGCTCAGAGGGCTGCAGCAGTTCTGCTGCTGAGAGAGTTGGGGCTCTGCAGCCTGGAGAAGGCTTCCAGGAGACCTTAGAGTAGCCTTCCAGTATCTGAAGGGGGCTACAGGAAAGCTGGGGAGGGACTATTGACAAGGTCTGGGAATGCCAGGACAAGGGGCAATGGGTTTGAAGTGGCAGAGGGGAGATTGAAAGTGGATGTTAGGAGGAAGTTGTTTGCAGTGAGGGTGGTGAGACACTGGCACAGGTTACCCAGGGAGGTTGTGGCTGCTCCCTCCCTGGAGGTGTTCAAGGCCAGGTTGGAGGAGGCCTTGAGTAACCTGTGCTAGTGGGAGGTGTCCCTGCCTATGGCAGGGGGATGGAACTGGCTGAGCTTTGAGGTCCCTTCCAACCTTAACCATTCTATGACTCCATGATCATGTGTGCACAGCAACAGAAGACAGTGCTGGAAGGATGGAGCCCAAAGCTCAGTGAAGGGGAGAAAAAAGTAATTCCTCTGCCATGCATTTAGGTTAAAACACCAAATTTCTTTGATAATTTTTTTTTCTTTCCCTCTTAAACTGCAGTAAAGGAACCTACTCTAAACAGGAACTTGATCCCCAGTGATATCTTCCTGTCCTGTCCCTATTTATAGAAGTAAGGTCACCCAAATAAGAACAGAAGTGGTATCATATGGTTGTTGGTGACCAAATGAATTCTGCATATTGAGAATTCAGAGGAACTCATTTGAATCACCCACATGAAAACTCAGCAGGCCAGAACACCTCCCTGTGGGCATTTCCTTGTGTACAGCACAGAGAAAGAACATCACTATATGCAGGGGGCTGCAGGGGAGCTGGGAAGAGACTTCTGACAAGAGCTTGTAGTGGTAGGATGAGAGGGAATGGATTCAAGCTGGAGGAAGGCAGATTTAGACTGGAGATTAGGAAGAAATTCTTTACAGCAAGGGCGGTGATACACTGGAACAGGTTGCTCAGGGAGGTTGTGGATGTTACCTCCCTGGAGGTGCTGAAGGCCAGATTGGATGAGGCTTTGAGCAACCTGAGCTAGTGGAAGGTGTCCCTGCCTGTGGCAGGGGAGTTGGAACAGGTTAATCTTTAAGGTCCTTTCCAACCCAACCCATTCTCTGAAATCTATGAACAAAACCAATTCATGAGATGCAATTATTTGCAATTTGGATATCTTGCCCAACATCAAAACACTAAGACCAGTGAAGGGCCAAACACTTTGCTTGCAAAACTATGCTTCAGTGTGGGCTTTGTCACTGAAAGCCTAAAGCAGAGACATTTCCACTACTGTGCTGCCAATGGCATAAACAATTGATGACAAGTGGAAAAAAAATGAAGGAATATGTAAAGGTCACTTGATGGGAAATGTGGAAACCCACACACAGAGTCACAAGAAGCTGAGAATTCTGCTGCTTGTGCAAGGAATGCACAACTGCTTCCCTAACACACAGTGGGTTAAATTCAGGACCTCCCACACATGACTGAGTTTAACTTTATTTTACAAGAGGAGGACTTCTGACCTCTACCTGGGCTCACAGGCATGCTCCAAAGAGCAACTACAGCCACCTCCACAGGAGACCTAGATCTTGTCATTCCCTGAAGCCAGCCAGCATTTCCCTTTCTATTCTTTTATTGTCAAGCAAACAGAGACTGATAGGAAGTCAAGCTTTAAGATGATGCATGTGCCCATTTGAGTGTATTTTTTACACAGCTGTGAATTTTATGCACACACATGGGTAAAAATAAAAATGCCTCTTTTATCGTCCTGAGAGAAAAGTTCTGTTTGACAGCGTTCATCTCTCAAACTCCTTTGGCATAAATCATGATCCACAATTCCTATCTCATCATGTCAGGCAGTCCTTCAAACTAAACCCAGCAATGAGCTGAGCCAAATGCTTCCATCGTGCTTAATAATGCAGTTTCCAGAACCTCTTTATTTACACAGCTCAATCTGTCATGGGCCAAAGATTCAGGGCTACTCAGAATGATGAATTCATCCCTCCAAGGGGCTTTGCTCAGGGAGAAGTCTGACCAGGCTGGAGGCAAAGAATGAGAGGCAAGATTCAGTCATTCCTTCTCCAAATGCTCAGAGGGCTGCAGCAGCTCTGCTATAAGGACAGGCTGAGAGAGTTGGGGCTCTGCAGCCTGGAGAAGGCTTCCAGGAGACCTTAGAGTAGCCTTCCAGGATCTGAAGGGGGCTCCAGGAAGGCTGGGGAGGGACTATTGACAAGGTCTGGGAATGGCAGGACAAGGGGCAATGGATTTGAAGTGTCAGAGGGGAGATTGAAAGTGGATGTTAGGAGGAAGTTGTTTGCAGTGAGGGTGGTGAGACACTGGCACAGGTTGCCCAGGGAGGTTGTGGCTGCTCCCTCCCTGGAGGGGTTGAAGGCCAGGTTGGAGGAGGCCTTGAGTGACCTGTGCTAGTGGGAGGTGTCCCTGCCTATGGCAGGGGGTTGGAACTGGATGATCCTTGAGGTCCCTTCCAACCTTCCCATTCTATGATTCTCCTTTACAGGCTGCCTGCATCCTTCCATTGCTCATTCACAAATCCCTCAGTGCCTCTGTAGGCAGACAACCTGTAGGTGGATCAGAGGTGGAAGCTGCTGCTAGCATTTTCTACAGCCTTTTTGAGCAGGAGCAGAGCAAGCTCCCCCTTACAGAGACCAGCTCTGCCAACAGCAGGGTCTGAATCTCCTCTTATTAGAGCAGAGCCAGTGGAAATGGGGAAATTCAGCCCTAAGCAGCAGCCAGAGGGGCTAACTTTTCATGAATTAGACATTGCTTCTGGGGAACTAACAGGCTCTCTGGACCTGAGGCTTGAGAGCAGCTGTGTGAATCAGCCTTAGTCTATTTGAACATGAGGAAGAGAGAAGCCTTGCCTGCAGTAGTCTCTGCTCTGTGTGTGCCTGCAGGGCCAGCTCTGAGGGCTTGCACATAGAATCACAGAACTTGTTTTGGTTGGAAAAGACCTCTAAGATGATCCAGTCCAACCACCAACCCAACCCCACCATAGCCACTAAACCATGTCCTAGAGTGCTATGTCCACACGATTCTTGAGCACCTCCAGCCATGGGGACTCCACCATCTCCCTGGGCAGCCTGTGCCAATCCCTGAGCACTCCTGCAGCAAAGACATTTTTCCTGATCTCCAACCTAACCCTCCCCTGGCAAAATTTCAGGCCATTTCTCCTTGCCCTATTAATTGTTCCTTGGGAGAAAAGGCCAACTCCCACCTCAGTCCAACCTCCTTTCAGGGAGTGGTAGAGAGCAATGAGGTCTCCCCTTAGTCTCTACAGAGTAAGCACCCTCAGTTCCCTCAGCTGCTCCTCACCAGCCCTGTTCTCCAGCCCTCTCACCAGCTTTGCTGCCCTTCTCTGGACATGCACCACCATCTCAATGTCCTCCATGTAGTGAGGGGCCCAAAACTGACCACAATATTTGAGGTGTGGCCTTGAAACATCTCAGCCCCTGCAGTCCATCCTGGCCATAGTGGAGGCTGGTAGACCCTGCACGGCCACAGTGCACAAACTCTTCCTTCCTGCCCCAGCACAAAGCTGTTCACCCCCAAATCTTGCTCTTGTCCTACCTGCATTAACTTTCCCCATCTCAGTCCCTTACCCTGCACACTGCAGCACCACTGGCAGCCATGGGCAGCCTCCATTCTTTAACCTGCAGTAGAAGAGCAAGCTGAGCCCTTAGAGAGGGAGGTTTCTGTGTGCTACTTCTGAGACTGAAGGCTCTCTTTATGGTCAGTGCATCATTCCCCATTACAGCCATTTCCTCTGAGCTAAATGAGATTTTGCCATTACACTTCATGTTTATTGATATATATTTCCTAACAGAATTGACATTCCTCAGTTGGCTTCCCTCTCCCCTCCCCTGAGATTGCAGGAAGTCAAAAACCCTTCAGCAGTCATGAGTTAAGTTCCGCAGCAGGCAGAGCTGTGAGTTCTCCCATCAAGTGGGCTGGGGTTAGAGTGGGCATCATTTACACATGAATATGTATGCCAGGGCAGCAACTGCAGTTCTGCTGTCATGTTGCAGGCTAAGGGGTCAAGTTTTTAGCTGGGACACTTCCTACCAATATTTCGATGCTCTTTAACCAGTGATTGAATGGAGAATGACTTTCCTTGTGACTTGACATTGAAGAGTGTCACAGGGAGGCCACTGGGACTGAAGAATCAAACCCCTCTGATACTCTGTGGTAGCTAAAAATCACTGAAGTGCTTTCTGAAAGCACTGTTAGGGTTTTCTTTCCCCTTCCCTGAACCCTCCATCTCCAGACCTGCAGTTGGACACAGCCTCTTCCTTGCTGTCTGTTCAAAATTGCTTTTGCATGTTGCTGTGCATTGTTAAATGATTTTCCTCTACATCACCTCAGAGGGAGCAGAAGTTAAGAGATGGAGGAACTGGGTAGTAATGCTGCACAGAGCTTTACACCTCCCATTTGAATCCAGCTGCAATTTTGGCATGACCAGAAATGATTAACTGTACTGTGCCAGCTTGGTAGATTCTGAAAGATAAACTATTTTCTGGCCTTTCCCCCCTCTTTTCTCATGCATCTGCATCACAAACCCACTTCTCCCCACTAGCTACAATACTACAGCCAAAACCTGCTACCCAGCACGAGTAAATTTGAGCACCTAAGCCAGAGTTAGTCACCTAATTAAGTGACCTGATTTCCTCAGGAGCAGAATGTGTCTCCCAGCTCTCACTGCACTCAGCAGCTCTGAAAATCAGGGCACTTTGTAAGTGGTCAGACATAGGTGTGACTGGCTCTGGGTACTCAGCTTTGACAGAGTTGATCTTGACAAGGTTGGAGCACTTGGAGGTCCTCCCCAGGTTCTTCTACAGTGGAAGGTATTTGGGAGGAACTCAGTGCATGGCTGAGCAGAGGTTATCCAGTGATCAGCACCATTCCCAGCACTCAAAAAGAAGAAAGTCTCTCAGCTTCAGGTCCTGTGATAAAAATATACCTTGGCTTTTGTTTGCTTTATGCAACATTTCCTCCTTGCACTGAACATCAAATTGAAAAGGGAGTTCATTGTCCCCACGGAAGAGATTGGCACCTTTGGAGACTGTGGATGAACAAACCTGTGTGTGGCCCAGTCTGATATTTTCTAAGGCTCTTTGGGGTCCCAGGAGCACAAAGGCAATGGAGAAGGAGTTGCACTCAATTCCAGCAGAGCTCTATTGTGTGATTTGTTCCAAGGAAACATCAATTCATTATGTGAACAAGTCAACAAGGGTGGGTGGCAGAACCATCTGTCCTGCTAGATTGTGCATGACTCCTTCAGAGATCTGCTCTGGGGTCTGGAGGGAGTAAATAAGGAGCGAGAGCCAGCTTGTCAGCCCTCACTTTTGGTAACAGGGGAAGCTGCTCATTTCAAAGCTGGAGCTTAAACTGGGAGAGTGTTTGAAATTCACTGCCTAGAATGCAACACAGACAGACTTCAGTAGCAAGGTGTGTGGTTAGGAGAGTCACATTTCAGTTGTGTTTTAAAGAGCATAAACAACCCAGGCAAGAGGGGAGGTGACCTGAGCAAAGACAACTTAACAGAAAGGGATGATGAAACCAGGGCAGGGATGATCCACAGCAAGCCAGCTGAGGCAGCTGGACATTGCTGGCTCAAGGAGTAGCCTCCCTGCAAGGGTCCCAGCCTGTGTAAGGGAGAGCTTTTTGCTCTTTGCTCTTGTCTGAACTACTTTTCAAAGCAAAGCAGTGACTGTTTTGCATAGTGCATGTGAGCCAGGCTAGGGAAAGGTCAGCAAGATAGAACAGACCACACTGCAATGTTGATCATGCAAGGCACATCCTTCCAAAAGGCAGGTGCTTGGACTGGCACTTTGCTGATCTCAGATGAGTGCTGGCAGATAAGGGCAGCAAAATGCTTCAGGAGGAAGTATTTTCATAATCACACATTTGCAACACAGTCCCTTTTTTGCAGTAGCATTATCTTTCTACCTTCCTCTTGCTCTCAAAATGAACAAAAATATGTATATTCAAGGGGTGGAGAAGCCAAGGGCAGAGCTGAAACACAGCTGAGTCAACACCACATGTCTCTGAGGTGATGGGTAACAGTGCATATTCCCACATGGTTATCAGAGGGCTTCTGAAAGTCCTCATTGCAGACTGAAAGGGTGACAGAGGACAGCAAACATCCTGCACAGCACTATGGGCAGAAATAAGAAGTTATGGAGGGTGCTGGCTGCCCTAACCCTAAAGCCATGAGCTGGACTCTGGAGCCACAATCCTCTTCCATCACTTGGACTGACTTCCTATAACCAAGCAGCAGCATCTTCCTGCAGCAGATAGCACAGGGTGCACAGCACCCTTGAATTTGCCTTCATGACACCTGAGGGTCTGAGTTCTACCCCACAGCCCTAAGGTTTCTCTCTTTTTCTGCCTCCTTCATTCATCAGTTTTGCTTAATATTTATGCCAATTGGATTCTGGGTGAATTCCTGATTTTGGCAGCCTCAAGTGCTACAAAGCTGAGCTGATCTACAGCTGCATTTCAATGCTGCCATCAAGCTTATGAAAAACACTACTCTGTGTCTGCACCGTACTGCTTTGTCCTGCAACTAGGGAACTTGCTGAACAGAAGACTTGGGCTTTCCTATCTGGAGTGAAAAGGGATTTATAGGCATCCTGAAGGGAAATAAGCAAAAAGAGCACTTCCAGTGTAGCAAGAACCGAAGGGAGTTGGCAAATTTGGACAGTTTATTGTAACCTGAAAAACCTCTGGTTTGTGCCCTCTGGTGGCAGCTGAATTTTTCATGTCCTCAGACTCTGCACTTGCAGACTTCAAAGTTTTAATGGTCATGTTGAGCAAATGACCAGCAAAGAGCTCAATAAATTCCAGTGCCTGGTGCTTCCCCATCCAGAAAAACCCTGGGCCGAGCAGGGAAAACCCAGAGGTCTGATCCAAGGACAGCTTGGATGGCTTTGCTGCTCAGACTGAGTATGGTAGTTTGACAGGTGACAGAGAATGGTTTGGAAGAGACCTTAAAGATCATCCAGTTCTAACCCCCCCTGCCATGGGAAGGGACACCTCCCACCAGCACAGGTTGCTCATCCAACCTGGCCTTGAACACTTTCAGGGAGGGAGCATCCAAAACCTCCCTGGGCAACCTGTTCCAGCCTTTCATTACCCTCACTGGAAAGAATTTCTAATCTCCAGTCTAAATCTTCCTTCCACTAGCTTCAATCCATTCCCTCTTGTCCTGTCAGCACAAGCCCTTGTAATAAGTCCCTCCTCAGCTCTCCTGTAGCTCCCTTCATGTACTGGAAGGCTGCTCTGAAGTTTCCCTGGAGCCTTCTCCAAGCTGAACACTCCCAGTTCCCTCAGCCTGTCCCCATAGAGGAAGTTCTCCAGCCCCTTGATCATCTTTGTGACCAACTCTGGACCTACTCCAACAGTTTCACCTCCTCCTTGTGCTGGAAAGAACGTGGGAAAGCAAACCCCACAGGGGAAAGCAAGCCCTAGGGCTGAAGGAATCAATCTGGACAGCAGATCCCACAGATTTCCAAACACACCACCAGCAAGGACGCAGGTTGAAGCAGTAGATGTGACCATGGGCACCTAATGCAGCAGCACTGAAATGCTCTTCTCACTTTGCTCTCTCTTCAGACAAAAAGCGCTGGCATCGACAGGCGGAAGAAGCGTTCAAGCAGCATGCGACTGGTTGGTATGAAGTAATAAATGTTTAAAGAAAGAGTAAAAGGAATCAGTGAATTTAACGTTCCAGATGAAGCCATTAGGCTGTGGAATGTGTTTAAAACAGGGGCATTATCTGAAAAGCACCGGTGAAATGGCTGGGAGGTTACTCAAGTGCTGTAAATAAGCAACCCACAAACCAGCCTCGTCCGAGGGTTTGTGGTCTTGAGTAACAACAAAGGAAGAGGTGAGGGAATGAAGCCACTCTTCTCTGCACCCCAGCACCTGAACAGAAAACTGAGAGCTGCCGAGCAATTTCTACTGCTCTCCTCCCTGTGTTTTTGTACACTGAAAGTCAGAAAGGCAGAAGCAGTGACCCGGGTTAGATCTTCAGAGCCTCAGCCTGAAACTAAAACCCAATTTGCTGTATTACTGAGTAGTGGTAATGGGCTGCAAGTGAGACAGGGCACCTCTGCCTGACCTGCTGGAGCTGCTTCACTTCCTAAAAGGGGAACAAAAAGGGAGCGAGGGCAAGGCAAGATGATCTGCCTCACAACACTTGTGTCTTTACCTGCCAATCTAACAGTTCTTTCTCCCCCTCAGGCTGTTCTCCCATGTGGGTGACCCGTTCCTTGACGACAGCCTGCCCCGGGAGTATGTCCTCTACCTGCGCCCCACCGGTCCCCTGGCTCAGAAGCTTTCCGAGTTCTGGCAGCAGTCAAAGCAGATCTGTGGGAAGAACAAAGCTCACAACATCTTCCCACACATCACCCTTTGCCAGTTCTTTATGGTAAGGCAGAGCTCCTCTCTCTGCTGCCTTTATGCATGCATTCATGAGCAGCCCTTGCCAGGCGCAGCCCAGAGCCGTGACAGGCTTGGTTCAGTGGCTGCAGGAGGAGTTGTGCTGGGGAGCTCCGGGGGTTGTTAACCACTACTGCTGGTGCCTAGGCTTGTGGAGGAGGTTACTGGGCTCTAAGCAGGTTGTTTCCAGGGGAGAGTAGCAAGTTCTCCTAACCTTAAGTATTAGTTAACGAGAAAATAGATTGGGGGGAGGAGAGGTTAGAAATGTTACTTGGGGATAGGAGGATTTGAAGACAAAGAAGGAGCAGCTGAGTTCTCAAGGTACTTTTTTCTAGCCCTCTCTGCTTTTCTCTCCTGTGTTTCAGCAAAAGGTAGAGCATTCACACCCACACACCCAACCTTCTCCTTTTCTACCAAGAGCTAAACACAGGTGTAAGGAAATGATTCTCCACCTGAGAACTGCTTCCCCTGTTCTCTTTGGCAGTGTGAGGACAGCAAGGTTGATGCTCTCACTGAAGCTCTGCAGGCCACTGTGATGCGGTGGAAATGCAAATTCCCTGCCCCTCTGCCTTTGGAGCTCTACACATCCTCCAACTTCATTGGGCTTTTTGTCAAGGAAGAAAGTGCTGAGGTGCTCAAGAAGTTTGCTGCAGACTTTGCTGCAGAGGCTGCCTCTAAAGCAGGTGAGTGACTGCAAAGAGCTCATGGCTTGGCCAGAGCTTGGCCATTGAGAAAGCAAAACGTTTCACTGGCAGAACAAAATAAAGCTCCTTAAGCCAATACTCTAAGTTTTAGCAGTGGCCTGAAGAGTTAAGAGCCCAAGAGGAACACCTCACAGGGAGCTTTGGCTTTCAGTGCTCATTGAACTGAGTGAGCACTTTACACATAATCTCACCTGTGATCTCCTGAAAGGGAAGCTGACATTTGGTGGTTCCTTAACCTTTCAGATAGGTGCTTTGGCTGCCAGGCTGAGCATTTCCTGCTCTACTCACCACCTCAAGCCACTGCCACAAAACGTTCCTCAGCCACCTGAAGGCTGTGTTCATTATTTTGCTGCATTTCTGAGCTTCAAACAGGGCTCTGTGACAAGACCTCAAGTGCCCTGGCTACCTAGAAGGGAACCTTTTTAAATCCCAGAACCAAAACATTGCTTCATTCCCTGGTCCTCTGCTGCTTCTAGATGTTTGAACCCATGAGGAACCAGGAAGAGGAGATAATCAGAACCAGTGGTCTCCACTGGTGAATAGGTTCTCTGGGTGTCCTCTAAGTACCTCCAGACTTAGGAGTAAGGACAGCATTGGAGCATTGTTAATAGCTCCCTGACTAATCCTCCCACTTTCTGCTGGTGTAGTGCTCAACCTTGACTAATCACAGCACAACTTTGTAGTCCTTCATTATCACAACGTTCATTAAGATAGAGCAATTCCTGAGTCCCTGGGCTGTTCCATGCAAGACAGGCACCCATGACACCATGCAGGACAACTGCAAGTCTCTGCCCCTGGCCCAGAGCAAAGTGGTTCACACCTCTGAACTGCAGTGCTTTCACCTGACAGAGACCTAACAACTTCTCTCCCTTCAGAAGAGGGAGGAAATGGCTGTTGCCTTTACAGATGCACATTTTGCAAGGCAGCAACGGGCAGAGAGAGACTTTCCAAAGCCTTTTTCAGATACTGCCCTACAACTTGTTCCACTTGAGCTATCTCACGAAGCACAGCTCCCAGCTCCTGTTCAGCGGCGACAGACGCTCTTCCAGCTCTGAAAAGCTGCTGATCTCCACAGCCAATTGCTGTTAGCTGACATCTTCTCATTGCAGATGTTCATGTGGAGCCCCACAAGAAGCAGCTCCATGTGACCCTGGCCTATCACTTCCAGACCAGCCATCTGCCCACGCTGGAGAAGTTAGCACAGAACATTGACGTCAAGCTGGGCTGCGACTGGGTGGCTGCAATCTTCTCCCGAGACATACGCTTCGTTAACCACGAGGTAAAGCTTTGCATCTTGCTTCAGTCACAAAGTTTAAAAGAAAATTAGAAAAATAAAATAGGACCTGGCAGAGTTGTAGGCTCTTTGAGCTGCATTGGCAGCTCAGGAGTGTTCAGGTGATGAATGAGAGCTGTACGGGCGCACAGCACAGACTATGCGGGCAGGAAGGGATTTCCCTCAGGTCCCGCAAGGACACCCAGAACGCAGATGTCCCACACCCCACCAATCATCTCAGCCAACATTCACTCTGCCCCTTCTTTGGGCTTTNTAATTACCCCATTCCACTACACCTTGTCTCAGCCTTCTGCCCCAAAACTCTCTGATTCTTTCACAGCCACATTCATCAGATCACTTGTATCACTTGGAGGTATTTTTTTCAGGGCTGCAGCTGTGCTTGATATCAGGCACTTGAAAAACACAGCCCTTACTGCTTTAAAGCTCCTCCTGTGAGCCTTTGTTTCTTTTTGAGAAATGGAGCTGTTTCATCCATGTTTGATGGAATGATTCCAGCTTTCTCTAGTGATGTCTGGAGGCAAAGGTGTTGAAAGAGATGGGAGGGGAAGCTGCACAGGCACAACGTGGAAGAACTGTGTAAGTTAATGTTCATTACTGGTAAGCTGAATTTTGTCTTCGGTTTGCCGTAAGATAATGACATTTTTTAAATTGCTTTTCACAGTTCTGCTTTCCTTTGAACTAGGTTATGCTATAAGCTACTCTGTGAATAATCACCGTCTACCAAACTAGAAGAACACTTGGCTCTAGTGGGAGGTTTTTAATCCTCATAGGAATGTCCAAACTAAGTTTCTAATTTGCACCTTGAACTGCATATTGTCCAATTCCCTTAGAGTATCTCTTGGTGTATCTGTCACTTTTTAAACAAGGTAAGCTTTCTATTCTTCTACAGTTATAAAAAGTAAACAACAAAAGAGTTTGACATTGTCCCATTAGTGTTATTTCAAGAGCAATTACTATTGTTTGTCTTGGCTTATTTAATTTGTTCAGCTCTTCCACACAGTTCTTGCAAACAGCGTTTCCAATCTAAGCCTTAACATAAGATCAGGGAACTATGATGGGCACTCTTGTAATTACCAGTAGTGTTTTGACAGCTAAATAGAAATGTTTGCTTTCTACTTAGATATTTCAGAGACTGGAAATGGAAAATGAAATGTTTAATGCACACATTCAACACACAAGAACACACAAACCCTGTCCTAATTTAAATGACATGCTGAAGTTTGGCTCCTCCTAAGTTCCTTATCTTTCAAAATCTCATAAACCTCAATCATTTTCTCTATGAAATCACTACAACTCAAGGCCTTAGATGATTCACAAGGATATAGAGGAATCATTACAACTTTGATTTTCACAGAGTCACAGAAACATTCAGGTTGGAAAGACCCTCAGGATCATCAAGTCCAACCAATATCTCTACAAGGCACACCCTGAACCTATATATCCCCAAGCACCACATCCAAATAACTTAAACACATGCAGGGTTGGTGACTCAACCCTGGCCAGCCCATTCCAATGCCTGACCACTCTTGCTGGGAAAAAATGTTTCCTAATGTCCAGTCTAAACCTCCTCAGTTGCAGCTTGAGACTATTCTCTCTTGCCCTATCACTATTTACCTGTAAGAGAC
>VWYK01056924.1:0-16614 GCA_013399775.1 Semnornis frantzii | reverse complement strand
CAAAGCCTCTTGTAATTATTAATAGCCTTCTGCCCTAAGCAGAAAGTTGGTTCTTTATGTCCTATGCTTACCTAGTGAGCAAGCGGTATACTGACAGCAAACCCTTCTCTTCCAGTTCATATCGAGTTTAATTAATGTTATATATGTATAAATATTTCCAGATCCTGTTATAACCTGTACATAGTTTCCATAAAGTTGCCAGAACCTGTTAATATTATTATTAAACGGTGATCGGGGTGATGCGAGTTCTGAATATTTAATATTAATAAACTGTTAATATTTTTATATATCGTCTCGCATTAATTAATTTACCCCATCCCTTTACAACTTGTTTTGTATAAAGCTTTAGAGCTTGTTTATGTTTGTTTGTTCTGAACTTTTACCATAATTCTAAGGATGAGGGAAAGATACCTAAGTGTGCAGCTCTGCTTTCTGTGGCCAGGCCTTCAAGGCAGATCATCATTGCTCTCTACAGCTCTCTGAAAGGATGCTGGAGTGAGGTGGTTGTTGGTCTCTTTTTCCTAGTATGAGGTGATAGAAAAAAATAAAATGCCCTGAAATTGTGCCAGGGCAGTTTAGGTTGGATATTAGGAAAAAAATAATCTTTACAGAAAGAATAATCAGGCATTGAAACAGGATGACCAGAGAGGTGGTGGAGCCACTGTCCCTGGAGGTGTTCAAGAAATGTGTGGGCATGGCATTTTGGGCCATGATTTAATGGCCATAGTGGTACTGGGTTGATGGTTAGACTTGAGCTTAGAGCTCTTTTCCAATCGAAACGATTCTATAATTCTGTGATCACTCCTCAGATCTTGATGGACTTTAGGGTGAAGATTTTGGATGCACGCATGCTTCTCCTAGCCTGCATCCCAAACTTGGTTCCTGTTCTTTGAAGCAGGGGCTGCTGATGGCTGCCTCTCACACATTTTATTCACTGTGTATATAGAGCAGTGCCAGAAAAAATGGAAAGGTTTTAATTCCTCAGATTTCCAGTCTGTTCATTAGGGAACAAAAACTTTGATGGGAGCATAATAGGACCCTGCCCTGTGCTCACAGTGTGGCTCTGCCGTCCCAATGAGTCTGAACACTGGAGTGTTAAGATCACTTTCTCTTTGAAGCACACAAAGATGAAGCAACTTGAATCTGAGACAGGAACTGCCTGTCACTTGAGCTGTGGGTTGCTGAGGTTTAAGAACTTGCTCTGAATCTTACCTCTTCTCTGGACTATGTATGGGTTTGGAGGGAGGGGTGGGAAGTGGAGGGAAGGAGCTGCTCTTGTTGGCTTGGAAATTTGTCCTTTCTGATAACATTTTCACTGGAATAAATAAGCTTCAAAGAAGCAAAGAAGCTTTTTTCCCTCCAGTGTGTCTCCTTGTAGATAATGAAGGTAGTTGTGCTATGCCTTTGAATGTCTGGCAAATGGACGCAAAGCATTCTTAGTGGACAGTTCTTGGTGATGGCATCAACTGCCTTAAAGAGTCAGGTTTCATTGACCCACAAGCTTTTGGAGGGCTCATCCATTTCTTTAGGACTCTCTGAGGATGGAAACAATGGAAGACATACCAAGTTTACTTTTGAGGCAAGAGCTTTTTGGACAAATAGTATTTCCCCTTCTCCCCTCCAGCTCTGTACACAATGTGATCTGTGTTGTCTTGCATCTGCTACATCAAGTTCCTAATACAGCTTGTGTACCTGGTGGGCAATAACTGGGGCAATGTGCTCATGCCAGCTGAATGTGTGACAGATACATGTTCTGTCTTTGCTGAAGTGGAATGGGAAATAAATCTTGTGCTGGTATTCTAAAACAAAATGATAACAGCATCCAGGGATTTCATGACATCTCCTTAGAGAATTTTTCTACCTTCTTTGTGCCAGATCTAACAGCTCTCTGGTTCAGTGGGCTTGTATCTGCAGTGGAGAAGGATGCTGGAGTCTGTGCTAACACTGCATGCTAAGACTATTAAGGACTACTTCTTCCTGCAGGGATGTTCTGGGTCTCTTCCTTAGCTAAGCCTCTTCCCAGGGGCTCCTTCTGTCTGGAGATAATTTGTAGAATCACAGAATGGGTTGGGTTGGAAGCAACCTTAAAGATCATCTAGTTCCAACTCCTCTACTATGGGCAAGGACACTTCCTGCTAGACCACTTTGCTTAAGTCCCCATCCATACTTCCAGGGAGGGGTCAAAGAAATACAGTATCTTAAAGAAAAACTTGTTGTAGCTGATACCATCTTTGACAGCCATGCACTGGGGCTCCATGAAGAGAGACCTTCATTCCCCAACAGCAGCAAGAGGCCAAGCACCAATGCTCACTCCTACATACTCACTCAGACCTGGAGAGAGGCTGATGCAGCTTCTCTGCCGTGGATGAAATGATGAGAGGTGGTGGCTGGAATTTGGCTGACGTGCAAAGCCTCAGGAAAACCAGATGGTTTAAGGAATCTTGTGGCAGAGCTTGCCTCAGCCAGTCCTGGGTTTGTTGTTCAGTCAGTAAGCCTCTTTCCTGGGCTTCCTAATTCAAGCTAAGGTGGACAAATCTCAAACAGTAGAGTTATTGTGAGTCTTGAGCATCTCTGCAGCATGGATAGTGGGATGATGGGGTCCTTACCCTGCTTCCTCTGGGATGTGGGTGTAGGGAACAAGAACAGATGCTCTTGGTTGGCAGCATGGAAGCAGCCTAGGCTCCCATGCACTGCAGAAAGTTGTTTACAAGCCTGTCATGTACAGATGATGAAATATTATGAAATTATATAATGAAAGCTGAACATGGAGTTCTGCACATTTCTTTGTCTAGGTAACAGGCTATGTGTCCTCACCCTTGTTGTGCTGGCTTTATCAAAGAGAATCCTGGGTGAGATTGTTGCTGTGGTCTTCAGCTGCTCTGGAAAGAGATTGTTGGACTACATGCTGTCTCTGTTGGAGATCTTGCTGGCCCTGCAGGGATGAGAGATCTGTGGAGCTAGCACAGGAGCTTTGTGCTGGGCTGTGACCAGCTGTGCTCCTGCATCCCCGTGGAGGGTGACACGGCTGGGACAGGGTGAAGCTACATCCAGATGTGCAGCACTGCAGATATCACTGTGAGGAATGGTAATCATAAACCATCTGTAAAACAGAAGAGATTGATAATGTTTACACTTATCAGAATTTGTAAAGCACTGTGCTGCCTTGGATGGATGCTGTTGCTGGTACACAGGGTTGTTTTACTTCTGCACCACTTGGGAGAGCTGATGTGATTTGCTGTTCTTTCAACTCCTGGGGAATCTGCAAGGAGTCCTGGCTGCTTCGCAGTCCCAAATGAGTTTTTTTCTGCATCCTTAATATATTGAACTTACTATAATATAAAGAACATCATGATACCCAGGAGGTTTTATATCAGTTTTCATATGAATAGTATTATGGCCAAGCTCAGCTTTTGATAAGGAACAGCAACCCCTGCTCTTGGCTCTCTCAATGTTTGGGTTTTATTGTTTTTGTAATGAAGAGCAATATGTTGATACAGATGCACACTGAGCAGGATCACCAACAGGAAAAATATTGCCCTGTATCTCAAGTTATGTTCCAAATGGAGTTTCCTGGTTTAAATACAGACAGATTCAGATACATTTCAATGTCTTAAGGAGACCTACAGGATGGCTGGGGAGTGACTGTTTAGAAGGGCTTGGGGCAATGATTTGAAACTGGAGCAGGGTAGATATATGTTGGACATCAGGAAGAAGGTCTTTACAGTGAGACTGGTGAAATACTGGGACAAGTTGCCAAGGGATGTGGTTGAGGCCACGTCCCTGAAGACATTCAAGATTAGACTTGATATGGTCCCGGGTGACCTGATCTAGTTGGAGGTGTCTCTGCTGACTGCAGGAAGGTTGGCCAGGATGATTTCGAGGGTTCCTTCTGACACAATGCACCAAAATAGGAAGGAAGAGCAGCCTGAGGTCTGACAATGTAGTTCCAGGGCTAAACATTTAGAGTGGGGCTGGGGAAGTGTTTGAAACTGCAGCGAGCAAGGGTGGGCATTGCTGCTGTTCATGGCTGCTACCAAGGGTTTGTGTACAGAGAATGCAGTCAGGTCAGGAAATTCATCATCCCTAATGTTGGATTTGCACTCACTGGTTGTTTCTAAAAGACCTCCCTCATGTTTATCAATGGTGATCACAGAGTTTGTGAAACACTTGTGTGTTTTTTTTTACTCTCTATATAGGAAAAGGGTATTAAATGTTGAACGGGATTATGTTGCATGTAGGAAATGACATTAAAACAAACTATAATGGTTTATAAAGTGGAAAAAAAAATTCACAAATATACCTGAACCAGTGTCTGTCAAGTCCAGCTGAAAGAAGACAGCAGGAGAAGCAGCCCTGCTTAGCATATGGCTAATGACTTACCCAAATTGCTCTGAATTGCCAACATGTGACTGAGAGCAGAATGAAGCCTAGATGTAATCCGTTCAATTCAGGCCAGAAAGGCTGCAGGATGTTTTCTTCAAGATGAAGCTTTCATCTCTTTTCTTTTTCTTTTTTTTTTTTTTTTTTGCTTTTGTGGTTGTTTGGTTTGGTAGTGGTTTTTTTTTCCCCGTAGAAGCTTTGATGTTGGATTGCCGTCCCAAGCAGCTTTGAGCAGAGTGTGCCTGTGCTAAGGCAGGGGAGCAGGTGGTCCAGAGCCCTCTCCCCACCAAGCTGGCAGAGAGAAGCGTGTTTTGTTTATTTATTTATTTGAGTTTTGCAGAATCTGCATTTTCTATGGAAATGAGATGAAATCTGCTGAGATAATTTTGTGCTTGGCTATTGATTAAGCTCCTCCTGTTCCTCAGCAGGCATTTGTTGTCCAAATACTCCTTTTCTTTTCTCCTTGCTGATTAGAAGGATGGAAATGTAATCTATGCCCTTATCAGAAAAGAAAGGGCACTTCTTTATCTAGCCATTGATTTCAGACACAGCACTCTGGTCCAGCTGTGCCCTTCTTCTAACAGCTGCTGATGGGTGCCTGGCATGGGGATTGTGAGAGGACACAGAACCTGGGGAGCAGCTGAACCATGGTTTGGATTTATTTGGTGCTAATGAGCACTTTCTTGAGTTGATTGAATTGGGTGTTAATATTGAAAGAGGTGCTGTGATGCTGATCTATGTGTGCAGACAGGTCGTATACATCTCTGCTATGCTGTTCCAGAGTGAAGTTAGTCTTGGATGAAATTATGAATTAATGCCAAAGTGGGGAATATTGAAATATTTAATGCATCATTTATAATATATGTCTCATGATAATAATGTACATCTTGTTTTGACATTTCCAAAACAAAGTGTTTCTCTCTTTGGCTCCAAAAGTGTGATTTAAGTATAAAGCTAGTCAGGATATAGATTTTTCTCTTAAGTCAGAGGAACTAAAAGAGACATTCTGATGGCAAACAATATTTTTGTTTGTTCTTTGACAGCAGAGAAATCTGGTAGATTATCATAAGACTGAAAACCAAATATTTTTCAGTCACATTAGAGTTTCCCTGCCTTAAGGCCTACTTTTGCTACAGTTCACCATGGTCCCTGTTTGCTGTCCAAGGAAAGGGGCTACAGCCAGAGAGAGGTCAAAGGGGCCTTTAAAGGTCATCTTGTCCAACTCCCCAGCAGTCAGTGGGGACATCTGTAACTAGAACAGATTGCTCAGCCACAAAATGGCCTAACCTTAGATGGTTTCAAGGATGAGGCATCTCCCACATATCTGGGCAACCTGGGACAGTGTCTTGCCACCCTCAGTGGTTTAAACCCTTTGTCCTGTCACAAGAGACCGTGTTAAAAAAAATCTGTCCCCAGCTTTATGATCAGTCTCTTTAGAACTAAAGGCTACTAAAAGGTCTCCCTGGAACCTTCTCTTCTCCAGACTGAATAACCCCAACACACTTAGCCTGGCCACACAGCAGAGGAGTTTCCAGCCCTGGCATCATTGCTGTGGTCTCCTCTGGCCTTGCTCCAACAGGTCCCTGTCTGTGCTGTGCTGCAGGTGGGGGTCTCAGCAGAGCAGAGATACAGAATCCCCTCCATCCACCTGTTGCCCGCACTCTGGGGATGCAACCCAGAAGACTGTTGGCAAGGGTGGAAAAGGAAAGGACTCCCCATCTCCTGGGATTCAGCAGTGGAGCCAAGGGGTGTCTGTGACTTAACAGGGCCACTTTAAAGTTCTGTCAAATTAATTTTTTCCCCATTGTTAAAATGACAACCTCTTGCAATGGGTTTGACTTGAAAGGCAAACAAATAAATTGCATGTTCTGTTGCCAGTGTATTAATTTCATCATTTGAAGCATGAACTCATTTTCTGCTGCTGCCCTGGGTAGAGTCTCTGTGCACATGTGTTCAGGTCCCAGCAACTCAAGAAGATCAATTCCTCAACCCTGTAGAGAAAGGAAGACAACCAACTGATTATTCCTGTTGGTATTTTGGCTGGAGGCCATTCTTGGCCTCTCGGCAATCCCAGAGGTTTGCAATTTGAGAGGGTCCTGCACTGGAGAGAAGAGGAGGTGTCTGCAGTCAGCCTACTGCTACTTCTTATATAAACAATTTATCCAAAGTTTCTGACCTTAAACTACTGCCTGCTCCATGATTTACGGCTTAGATTTTATTGTATGGTGTTGGTTGAAAATGTCCTTTTCAGAGGGATAATCACATCCAGGTGCAGGATTGTTTTTGCAGTGTTATCCCACTGAATTATCATTCATGAAAGAGTCTGGAGATGGTTTTCAGGCTGAAATTTAAAAGTACCTGAATTAGAATAGATGTTAAAAAACTATTTCTTGTAATATATGTTTAGTTTCACTGGAGAACCAATTTCCTTCAGGTTTAATCAAGGACATTAGAACTATACCATGGCTGAATTTATTCATAATTTCTGTGTCTGGAAGCAGAAATTGCTGCAGTGTTTTTCACACAGATGTGCAGCACATGCTGAATATCTGGGCTGGCACATCACAGAGGCTGACTTATTGCACCATAATAAATAAGTAACTTTCTGTAGGATGCTGAAAAACTGCAGCTCTGGACTCACAGAATCCCAGAATCCCAGCACGGTGGGAATTGGAAGCAACCTCTGAACATCATCTAGTTCAAGCCTCCTGCTAAAGAAGGGTCACCCACGGCAGGTTGTCCAGGATCACAATATCCAGACAGATTTGGAATCTCCCCAAAGAAGATTTCCAGTTGGTTCTTGTTGCCTTTTCTCCTATTACTGGACACCACTCAGCAAAGTTTGACCCCATCCTGCTGTTCCCCCAGCCTTTATTTCTTGCTGAGCATTGATCAAATCCCCTCTCAGCTGCTCTCCAAGCTAAACAGCCCCAGCCCTCTCAGCCTTTCCTTCTCATAGATGCTCCAGGCATCTCAGTATCTTTGTAGCCTCCACTCCTCTCTAGTAGTTCTTTGTCTCTCTCGAACTGAGGAGGCCAGAACTGAACCCAGTACCTGGAGGATAACTCTCTTATAGACAAGGGGATTGTGTTTTGGTGTAAAATTATCTAGTAATAATTCTTTTTATCTCTCTTGTTTCCTCCCCCTCCCCGATTTCCTAGACTTGCCTCTCATTTTCCCCATGTTTCCTGTCTGTGGTTCACTGATGGTCACATGTTTTTGTGCTAGGGAAGGAATGCTGCTTAGGTGTTGATGGAATGTGTGCTTTAGGAATATCTATTCACTAGACTGCTGGCCATCTGTAAGAGTAAATCTCTGCTCAAATTAATGGGGATATGCTGCTTATTAAAGACTAATGAAGCATCTGGTTCAGTCCTACCTGTTTAACTTGTAACCTGATTCTTTCTTCACTTCCTTGGGAAGGACTTTTGCACCGACTAAACAACTGGGATGCAGTGATACTGAAATGAGGAGAGTGGAATAAACTGCTTCCCCCTTTCTTCAAGAAGCCAGATGACAATTTCAAGTGCTCCTGGCCAACACTCTTCCAAGTTTCATTTAAACCTGATGATTAAGCTCCCTTTAACTTTTTAATCTTGAACTGATATTGAAACATCTTTAAAAAGATGTTAGAATAAAACAATGGACTTTCTAATCAATCACAAAATTATAACATATTGGAAACTTATTATTAATAATGGACTATTATTCTTTATGTACCACGTCTTACTTATCTAATCTATCTATATTAGTTACTTTTAAAAGGGATTAGGTGATAAATTACTCCATTAAAACAGAATGAAGAGATTTAAGCTCCTCAATGGGGAAAATCACGAAAGGGATTTTTACAGTGACTTTATGATTTTGCCAAGCACATTACATGCTGCTGGCTTCCTGGATGCTGAGTGCTGTGGAGAGCACGATGCTTTTGCTAAGGCATGGGTGTTCACTTAAACTGTTGTGGTGGAGAAGTGAGAGACATGAAGGTCACTTGTACCTGGTGCAGTGTGTGCATGCTTAGTAGAGGAGTTTCTGGTTTTCAGCTTGGTGTTTATAGAATTGTTTAGGCTGAAAAAGACCTTCAAGTTCACCAAGTTCAATCACTAACTCAGTAGAGCCTGGTTAACACTAACCCATGTCCTTCAGCAGCATATTACACAACTTTTAAACCACTCCAGGGATGGCAACTCCACTGCTGCCCTGGACAGCCTGCTCCAGGGTTTAACAACCTTTTTGGGGAAGAAATTGTCACATCCAATATAAACCTCACCTGGTGCAACTTGAGGCTGTTTCCTCTCGTCTTGTCACTTGCCACTTGGAAGAACAGATTGACACCCACCTGACTCCAACCTCTTTCAGGGAGCTGTAGAGAGCAAGAAGGTCTCCCTTCAGCCTACTTTTCTTCAGGATAATCCATAAAGATGCTTTGTCTTCCATCAGGTCTCTGCATCATTCAGTGCATCCATACAGATCATGAGTTATGGAAACTTCTTTGCTTGACCCTGGGAAGGAGCTGATAAAAGAAGAAAGCAGCATCTCTTTGCCGAAGCTCTTCTGAGGCTGTAGAGAAAATATAGAGGAGAACTTCAGTGCAGAACTGTGTCAGGATATTTGCATTCCAGTTTCTCTTTGTAATTTGCCCATCTCTGTCACATTTTCTATCACTTTGGGACGAGTTTTGTAAAACTGACTGAAACAGTCTGCTCGTGTGTGATTTGTTTCCATGGGCACCTTTCCCTGACAGGTGTGGATTTATTACACTCTCTCCTTAATGCACTTATTTCTTCCCCTCCAGCATGCCACGCAAGTCTCTCCTCATGGTCTTCTGAGTACGTGCCAGGCTTGGGGAGATGAAAGCAGAGAGATGAGCACATATGTGTTTGCATTGGTAATGGGTAGGAAAAAAAGACTGCAAAACAGCACTTTGATTTTGCTGTGTGATGGCAAAGAGAAGATTTTGTAGGGACTCAGGAGAATTCCTTTCAGTGTTTTGATCATAGAGTTTTTGAGATACCTTCAAACCAAGTTGGAAGACCTGGACTGGGCATCCTTTTTGATATGTGGGCTCTGTGGGGCTTTTTTAACACTCTGAGCATCCCAGGTGTGATAAGGTCAAATATTTGCACTGTTATGTGCAGGTTTAAGTTCATCCACCTTCGTTGCTACAGCTTATTGCTATTGGAATGGCACCTAAAAGATTGTAATGATGGTCTGATCCCTGGAGACATTCAAGGTCAAACTTGATAGGGGTCTGAGCAACCTCATCTGATTAAAGATATCCCTGCTTGCTTTGGGGGAGTTGGACAAGATGACCTTCAAGGGTCTCTTCCAATGTGCATTCTATTTCTCTATGACTGGGTTGGCATTCTGTGGCACTGGAATACTGGGAACATTGGGATGTGCAGGAGAGCTGCCAGGTGAGAATCTGGAAACTCAGATGAGTAGGGGGACAAAAATCACACCAGTGAGCAGAATGTGATTCATCTCTTGGAATATTTTAGCTGTACGGTGCACATCTAAGGGGAAAAAAATCAATTTACTGAAATCCTGAATAAATAACTGATAACAGAATGAATTCATCTCGAATTGAAAACAAAAAAGGAAATGATAAATGAGTGCCTGTCTGGATGGGTAAAAGAGTTAAAAGCAGCAACAGAAGATTGGAGGGCTAAAGGCACTAAATTTTCATATGAAACAAAATACAAAAGCAACATAAATTGAGGATAAAGGCCCACTTGTAAGAGTCCTTTGTTTGTTTACTGATATTTTAAACAGCTCATTTTTCTCTCCTTGTTTTGATTTAAAATAATCAAAAATGGTTGGGAGGGATTTTCTGGGATGAAGCACAGTGTGCAACCTAATCTTCCATCCCACAGACTTACCAGCATTATCATAAAAATGCTGGAGGTTTTCTTGGGCTTAAACTTTTTTTTTTTTCTTTTTTTTTCCCCTCCTTTTTTTTTAAGTCTTCACAAATGAACCCAAGTGCATGAATAATGGAGCTAGAGTGATCTTCTTGTGTATAGGGAAACGGGCAGTCTATCTGAATTTTGTGTTGTCATTGCCTAGGACAGCCTTTGTGATGCCTTGTTATCAACAACAAACCCTTTGCCTGGGGTTTGGTTTGCCCGAGTTGGGCTTTCCCAGTGAACTGCCTCTTCCAAGTTGCAGCTGGTAGTCCCAGTCTGAGCTGGAATGGAACAAAATCTGTTCAATGATGTCACTTCTCAGTTCAGTCTCTGCTCATTGAGGCACTTTCTGAAGTTTAGGGTAGGTTTACACAGCCAGTGGCTGCTAGCAGCAGTCACTGCCAGACAGAAAATGCTAATGAGGAGAATTCTTGCCAAGGGCTGGGCTGCAGAAAGGCTCTGCCTTAGACTTGCTTCTGTGCAGACCAAGGGCCCTGCTACAACTTGTGCCCCACATTGTGAGGCAGAAGTCAGAGGTGGCACCGATATGAAGAATCAGACAAGACAAATGACTCTCAACTGCCTAACAAGGGATTGCATCCCATGGATGTCATCTTCAGGAGAAAGTTGAGGGATTACCAGGTTCAAGGTTTGTCTTCAGTGGCCAGTGTCCCAGGAGGACTCTGTCTCTTCTGATCCTGATTTGTGTTTTTCTGAATCCATTTCTCGTCTGCTACTGAGTCTAGTCTGAGACTTTTTCAGTGCCTGCCCCCGTCATCAGTGGGTGTCAAGGGTGGTGTCATTGCCATCAGGGGCCAGGTTGCATATTGGTTTGTATCTCTTTGTCTCCATTTCTTCTTTCCATCCCAACTGACTTAGTTTCTTCCCCACCCTATCAGTCTCTCTGCCTTCTTCCCTCTGGGAGGCAGAGGAGTTCATAGAGAACCTCTGGCACTTGTCTGGTGGCTAGCCCAATCCTGACCCTTGAAAAAAGGCAATGTGATTTTCAGGTTGAGTTAATTTGAAGGTGGTATGATGCTCACTAAATCCCTCCTTCTGTACTACAGGAAAGCCACATTTCTACCTGTTTTGCTAGATAAAGCAGAACCTCTTCCCCTGGTCTTGGCTTTTAAGAATAACTGCATGTTGCAGTGGATTTCATCCTCTAGGACAATAAATATCTTGCAGGACAGGTGGAATTTTAAGACCTTATTTTGCTGTTGCTGCATGTTTGAGACTTCTATTGAAATTAATGACAACTGCACTCTTGTAACCATGTTAGGAGAGAACCCTGTGACCTTATAAATGCAGGCAATATTGTGAAGGAGCTAGCTGCCTTCAGGTGGTGAAGAGCAAACAAAACTGCGCTTTCTATTAAGCATCATTCATTTGTCCTTTCTCTTCTTCTATTGCACTCCAGGTCCTGATCCTATTAGCCACTGTGTCCTTTTGTAATTTACAAAAGTAATGCTGGGTGTTGGGACGCAAGAGGTGATCTCCTGCATTGCCTTCATCAGCATCGCTCTTAACACAGCAAATAGACGAGCTGGGGCCATTTCTGGCAATTCCAGTGCTTGCCAGAGAGCCTGTTTTATTTGCTGGCTTGGATATAAATCTGGGTTTAGTGGCTGGCCTCTTTTTCTCCAGCCCTACAGAGGGAAAGTGCTGATGTTGGAGAAAGGAGAAAATGCTGGGGGTGGGCAGAGGGCAGGAAACTGGATAAATGGGCATTCTGTTCTCTTACCTGTTGCCATGGTTAATTGAATTTCTACCCAAATACAGCTTCTCTTTTTAATTCCCTTGTGTATTATGTTCAGAATCCAAGAATGGTGGGGCTTGGAAGGGGCCTCTGAAAATCATACAGTCCAACTCTCCTGCTAAATCAGGGTCACCCGTAGCAGCTTGCCCAGGATCAAAATGTCTAGGTGGGTTTGGAATATATGCAAAAAAGCAGACTCTGCAACGTCTCTGAGCAGCCTTCTCCAGGGCTCCCTTGGTGCAAAGAAATTTCTCCTCACATCTAGGTGGAATGTAGCTTAATTTCTGGCAGTCTCCAATGTGCATTCAAACTCAGATGTGACAGGGCACTATGGTGAGCATCAGTGTTTCATGAGGGCATCCCATCAGCGGTTCATTTTGTTGTATGATTTTCAAAAACTCAGAGGGTTCTTGACTCTTGCTAAAGGGTCTGATGGGAACAAACTTATTTGCAGGGCTCATTATGACAGGACAAGAGGTGGTGGAGGTTTAAACTAAAAGAGGGAGATGTAAACTAGATGGAAGAAGTCTGCACTAAGGGTAGGGAGGTACTGGCCCGGGTTGTCCAGAGGAGTGGTAGATCCTCCATCCATAGAACCATTCCAGATCAGGTTGATTAGGACTCTAAGCAACCTGCTCTAGTTGTATGTGTCCCTGCTGACTGCAGAGAATTGGACTACATGACCTTTAATGGTCCTTAACAACTCGCACCAGTTTGTGATCCTATGATCTTACTGCAGAAAGGATTGGACTAGACGACCTTTGAAGGTCTCTTCCAACCCAGACCGTTCTGTGATTCTGTGAACTGGTTTGATTTTGTTTTTAATATTCAAGTGAGTACATGCTTACCAGAAGACTGTGACTCATGCTGTCATGTCTCTTACTTGCTGTTGAAAACATCTCTGAGGTTTATGGTTTTTTTCCCAAATGCAGTTTCGTAGCATGATCAAATTTCCATAAGACTTTGGTCTTCTGCATTACTGTCAGCAGTGGAAAATTTTGCATCACTGTAAATGGATTTGGAGACTGCCTCTTTTCCTAGGCAGATAAAGGAGTCTACATTTCCTTCCATTAACTTTCTTAATATTCCTTTGAATATTGGTTATTTTTTGCCCTAAATGCATTTTAATCCAAATGTTAGAACACGCTAACTCCCCAAAACCACAAAGCTTTCTGGTTGTTTTAAAAGAATTTGTGCACCAAGAGTGCTCAAGTTTAGCTTTTTGTTTTGTTTTTTTTTACTCTCCTTCCTCACTCCCTCACCCTACCCGTGGAGAAATCAAAGGATGTATGGAGTGAACTGACCTCCAACTGGCGCAGAAAACTGGATAAGATTCCTGCACAGTGTTCCCAAGTCTGGTTTCATCACAGGCAATATTTCCAGAAAACAAAACCGTCAACCTCATTTTAGCTTAGGCTTAAAGCACTTGAAAACAGAGAAGCCAAATATAAATCCTGATTTGTTTTCACTCCACATTGCCCCTTCAATCCCTGGACGTCAAAGATTGTGTTGATGGAGCAGCTCTTCTTCTCTCCCTGGCTACTGAGAAATGATGTTGAATCTCACTGTAGCACTAATTACTGGAAATGTCTTGGTGTCCTTTGTCTGAATCTTCAAAGGGTGAAACTATTATTATAGGGAAATATCATATCACATGAAATATCGCAATTGAGTGTGCAGGGCCATGGATCAGGAAGATTGCCTGAATTAACTCCACTCAGTGATGAATGGGAAGGGTAATAACTTCTCCAAAGAGTCATAGGAGGCAGGCAGCAGCTTGATTAGCAGTGATATATCATGGGTAGGGATCTAGAGAAACATAGATCCAGAAAAAAAAAGTCAAAATTTGATTCCTTCATGAGCTGGCCTCTGGGGTGAAGCTGGCAGTGAAGGTGAGGGAGATGGAGTGTCATGGGAAGTGAGTGGAGCATTTGCTGAGTGCCTGGGTCAGCAGCATATGGTTGTGGGGACAGCATGCACCTGGGATAAGAAGAATTGGAGAGAGGAACAATTTCTGTTCTCTGCAGATCATACTAAAATCTTCATCCTGTCGATGATTTAGAATGAATTATGAGGCAGTGATAATCCCTTTGGGAGGGAGTTCTTGGCTTTCCTCTAACTTAGCCAGTGGCTCCAGAAATCAGTGGAGCTTATTGTGATTTACTGACTTTAAATGAAAGGATTATGCCAAAGGGCCCAGAGTCTTTAGGCTTCTGTGCTTTATTCAATTCAGTGAGACAGCCTCACGTTACACCAGTTAAGGACATTGCATGATAGGTTTTGTTTCTGGGATGCAAATACAAAAAAATCTCTTAATGGGGACAGATATTTCCATTTGTTGTAAGTTGTGTCCCTCTCTAATTACTTCTAAACAGTCTAGGAAGGGAATTCAGCTGCTGGTTGCTGGGGTTTGGATTTGTTTCTACTCATGACAGGTTCAAACATCTGGGGTTTGCAAGTACTGTAACATGGATGAACATTTCATAATCTGATAACAGTAATTAACTTCTGTTCTTCCCTAAAATGCAGCTTTATCTTATTTTATTTTGAAGGCTGGTAAATTCTTGAGATTGTAGAGCCTGGTTTTTGTTGTTTTTTTTTTTTAAATTTTCTTATAGTACTGTGTATGCTTATTTAAAGCTCCCCAAAGTCGATAGAGAACCTTTTATTGATGTTGGATGTCTCAGGAGCATGTTTGCTTCTCACCATAGTGTCCAGGGGCTGCTGAGCCTCAGTGCCCAGCCAACCCAGGGAGCTTGGGGCTGCCAAAATGACAAGCTGCAGTAAAACATGCAAAGTTTTCCCTCCCCTCCAGACTGCGTTAATGGTCTTTCCATCTTATATTAAAATGCTTCATTTGTAAGGTAGGAATAACCCTGGGATGGCAGGGGACAGGATGTGAAACCTTGAGTGTCCCTGTGCCCAGTAGCAAGGGAGCTTTGCAAAGTGGTCACCCCAAGACCTGTCTGAGTTAGGAAGGAATTGGACCCTCTCAAGGTCTCTTGCTTTTCTTGTGTTCATTTCTCTTCAGCATGTCCTGAAGCCCTTCTGGGTGATGGATGCCACAGGCACATTGCCTCTATTCAGTGCTAATCTTTCTTGCTTATGTCACTGGATTTGAAAAAAATCACATGGCTCTTTAATAACTAAAAAGAGGAGGAGGGAATAAAGGAAACCTCCTGATAAAGTGCTGATAAGCAGAGGCAATCTGCCTAGGAAAGTCAATGGGTCCTTCCGGTGCTGGAAGCACTTGAGTTTCCTGCAGTGAGGTGAGAGTTCCTCTGCTTAAATGCTGAGCTGATTCTCACCATGTGCATCTCCAGTAGATGTATCTTTGACAGCCAACTCCTGAGGAAGCAAGAGGTAATAAACTCCCAGTTGCTGATTGCTTTTTCTTAATACATTAACTAATTTACTGATATGGATGGAGCACTGAAACACAAATAATTTAGATTTCTTCTGTCACCATAAAACTGCCAGATTAATACAGTCTTTTGTGCGTGAAATCTTGGTAGTATGGGAAGTCACTGCTCTGGCAGTTTTTACACAAATAGGAAATTGCATGTGATGTGGTGGGACAGGGAGTTGGGTTTGTTTGGTGTTACTCACAAAGCATTCAGAAGACCATCTAGCATATATAACCACACTGCTTTTCAATATCATCTTAGGTGCTTTGGGATTAAGCTACTAGAACATTATTCAGTATAATGAGATTTTTTTTCCAAGAGCAGTGTGGACTGTAGGGTGAGTAGATGTATGAAGCCTTCTCAATAAGTTTCTGAAGTTATCCCACCACAGGTGGGGTGTAGACCTGTTGGAGTGGGTCCAGAGGGGACCACAACAATGATCCAAAGGCTGGAACACCTCTGCTGTGAGGACAGGCTGAGAGAGTTGGGGTTGTTCAGCCTGGAGAAGACAAGGCTTCAGGGAGACCTTCTGATGGCCTGTCAGCAGGCTTAAAGGGGCTGATGAGAAAGTTTGGAACAGACTTTTTAGCAGGGCCTGTTGTGACAGGACAAAGGATGATGGTTTAAACTAAAGGAGGGAGATTTAGACTCGAAAAGAAAGACGTTAGACGTTTTCTGCACTGAGGGTGGTGAGAACCCTCATCAAGGTTGTCTAGAGAGGTGGGAAATGCCTCATCCTTGGAACCTTTCCAGGTCAGGTTATTTGTAGCTCTGAGCAGCCTGCTACAGTTGCAGATGTCTCCGGGGCTTTGAAAGTCCCTTCCAACCCAAACCATTCTATAAGAAGCCCAAATGGAAGAAACTGGATGTCATGCACCATATCTGAGAGCACACATACCCAGCAAGTTCTTTCAGCTGAGTATTGTGCAGAAGTAGGAGTAAACCACTGTTATGAATTATGCAAAATTAATAATCAATATTAATTTTGATATCCAGGCGAAGATTGTTAATAACTACAAAAAACTGTTTATTAACATTAAATATCACCAGAAAACTTATTTACAAGGTTCAAAATGTGCACTTTGGATACTTATACACACAGGGAACAGGCAAAACTAGAACACTTTAAGAAATTACTAGCTGTACCAGGTTAGGGTGG
>VWYK01056918.1:2701-16132 GCA_013399775.1 Semnornis frantzii | reverse complement strand
AGAGCACTGGCACAGGCTCCCCAGTGAGGTTGTGGAGTCTCCTTCTCTGGAGGCTTTCAAGGCCCATCTGGATGTGTTCCTGTGTGACCTGAGCTAGATTGTCTGGTCCTGCTCTGGCAGGGGGGTTGGACTCAATCGTTTCTTTGACATCCTGTGAACCTGTGAACGCAAAACTAATCTACAATCCCCAGTGCTCTTTTTCTTCACCCTCCCCATGCCATAGACCTGAACAAGCCTTCTCCAGCTATAACCAGGCCCACTCCCTACAAGTTTACTTAGATAAGTAGCTCCTGCCAGAGACAGCAAGCAGACAGGAGGGAAAAGAAAGGAGGATGAGTTTGCCTTGCTGCCAGCTTATAAGGAGGTAGCAGAATTGAGCAGGTTTAGGCTGAACGTTAGGTAGAAGTTCTTCATAGCAAGAGTGATTGGCATTGGAATGGGCTGCCCAGTAAGGTGGTGGAGTCCCCATCCCTGGAGGTGTTTAAAAGGAGACTGGATGAGGCACTTGGTGCCATGGGTTACTTAATTAGAAGGTGTTAGGTGATAGGTTGGACTCGGGGACCTTGCAGGTCTTTTCCACCTGGTTAATTCTGTGATTCTGTGAAATATACATAAATATATTAAAAACCATATATAATGTATAATAGGAAATTTCAGCAAAGCCCAAAGATTGGAAGCAAAATCCCAAGCCCCGCTGCTGAAGAATGGAAAAGAACAGAAAGAAGACCACATCGTGGGAATTAAGAACAAAAGCAACTGGGTGTATATTTTTTTCACTAAACACTCATGTCACAATGTGTGCACCATATAGCTGCTGTATCTAAGAACTATTTCCTCCAAATCATAAGCATCTACATGTGAGAATCTCTGTTCCTCTGTGCATCATAGCTCTGCTGTTCAGTGGCCACTGGCAGCAAGAACTTATTTCTGCTTCAGTGTTGCTACCGTGGACAAAGCCATCAAAGTAGAGCAAGAAAGGCAGCAGCAGAATGTGTGCCTTCATCTTTTCCTGTAGGCAACTTAAGGTCATTGACTTTGGAACCCAAAGGGGGAAAAGTGCTGTTACAATATATTATGCTCAACCTGTTGAGTTCATTGCTACAGGATGTCAGTGAGACATGTCATGTGGCTAGGCTTTCCAAAGGGCCACCTAATTACATGACCTTAGCTCCTTTGGAAACTGCCACATAGAGGGTAGAAGAAAAGGCATTTATAGATTAGAAGCAGGTGGTGACAGATTAAAATATGATGCATTAAGGAAACAAGCACTTATGGAATGCTTTGGTCGGTCTACACTTTATTAAATGAAAGTGCATGTCTCCAACTCTCACTGACCTTGATGTATGCTCAGAATATGTATCATTAACTCTGGCCTCAGCAGCTAATGGTATAAAGCAGGATAATGGTATAATTGCAGGATCATTGTAAACATTTTTATGGATATGACCCAAACTTCACAAACACTACTGAATAAGTGACCACCCAGAAAGATCACTTTCAGCTACTCCAACATCTTACCTGGTTACTTGCTGATAAGAAGGAAAGTAGCTGGAGGAAATAAAAATTGAAAACTGGGAATTTTTCACAGAATCACAGAAAACATCTGTTTGGACAAGATCTCAAAGCTCATCCAGTCCAACCTTTGACCTAGCACTGAAGGATCAACACTAAACCATGTCTCTAATTCTCAGGTCCACAGGCTGCTTAAACACCTCCAGGGATGACAACTTCAACACTGCCCTGGGCAGACCATTCCAATGGTCTCTGGCAAGAAATATTTCCTAGCATCCAGCCTGAACCTCTCCTGGGGCAGCTTGGAACCATTTCCTCTGCTCCTGTCCCTTGCCACCAAGCAGCAGAGGCTGCCCCCTCCTTGCTCCAACCTCTCTCCAGGGAGCTGTAGAGAGCAATGAGGTCTCCCCTTAGGCTCCTCTTCTCCGGCCTCAACACCCCCAGCTCCCTCAGCCCCTCCTCATAGCCCAGGTGCTCCAGGCCCTTCTCCAGCCTCGTTGCCAACCTCTGGACATACTCCAGCACCTCAATATCCCTCTTGTAGTGAGTGGCCCAGAACTGAATACAACACTTGAGGTACGGCCTCCCCAGTGCTGAGCACAGGAGGATGATCCTCTCCTGTCCCTGCTGCCCACCCTGGTTCTGATCGCAGCCAGGCTGCCATTGGCTTTCTTGGCCACCTGGGCATTGCTGGTTCATATTTAATCGACTCTCATCCAGAACCCCCAAGGCCCTCTCCAAGTTGCAGCTTTCCAACCACACATCCCTAAGTCTGTAGCTCACCATGGGACGGAGTGAATATTTTAGTTTCTGCAAGCAAGAGGGTAAAATATTTTCATAATCTCATCAATTCACTCTAAAATTGATACCCATTAATATAAATTCGTCATGGCTAGAAAGCTAGCAAAATCTATTAGGGACAAAAAGGAGAACCAGGTGCAAAGTTCCCTCTGCATGAAGCAATGACATAGTGTCTTATACCACAAGGACAAAAAATGTCTTGTAAATATGCCAATTCCTGGGCCAAGGCAGTGTATTTCCAGGGCTTTCAAGGTGAAATGAAACACAGGATTTCAGGTTGCCCATGGCCATGATACTGAATTCTCAGTCTGAGCACTATGTATGACTGGTGATGTTCTGTTTCAGTTTCGGTCTCCAGGGAGCCAGCGCTGTAATCTCTTCACGGTTATCTTCCATGGGTTTGACATTCTCCATTCCCAAATGCTTCATTTCTCCCCAACTTGGCAGAAGGTTTATCCACTCCTGCCAGGGAAAACTGCAGCAGATTAATTCACTCCACAAAAAGGGTCAGGCTGCGCCTTTGTCAAAGCTAACCTCCTAAATGCAGGTGATCCCACACAAGCAGGTACGCTGAAGGCCTTCCATCGTGTCCCCTGTGGCCTTTGACACAAATGAGTTTCCAGAAGGTCAGAGCGAGACATGTGGGACTAGAGCGCTCAGGCTAGACTTGCAGTGTTTGGGGATCATCTGCCTTTGCAAACTGCACCAAAGTAATTAAATGAGCTTCAAAATCTATTTAGTTAAATGGTCATAATTTCCCAAATTGGTGTAAGTGTGGCTGGTGCTGAAATTGAGTTAAACTACCTTGATAAAAAGCCTGCTGAACTCTTTTGCATATACCAATACTGGGTTGCCTTATCTTTCCACTACAATTTAACACAGTCACCTTTCTCCACTTTTGCCAGTGTTGCATCATTATGAAGGTGCTTAAATTGCTCTTCCCATACTTTAAAGACAGTAGGCAGTGGCTTTTATAACGATGCACCTGCATTTGTACAAAAGATTTGTGCCAGGGTAATCATGTTAGTTAAAATAAAAGCTGACTCTTAACTCTTAATAGAAGCACTTCCACAAGAGCAAAAAATGTATTTATAAGCCTGAAGTGGAATAAAGTGAAATGCAGGGAGAAACATCAACTTAATTAAAGGCCTTTTAATGAAAGCATTTACTGTGCAATTGCAATGGTGCAATTTCTGTGCATTAACCCAAGCCTCCCACTGATTCTCCAGGTATGACAGAGAGTGAGGTACTTGTAAAATGAGAGAAATAGATACCTGATTTTGCTAAGTCTCTGAGAGCTTCAAACAGAAGGGACACCACAAGCTTAAAGATTATTACTGTTTTACTCATCCAGCAGAGTAAGTTACACAACAAAACATCAAAAAGTTGCTTTGATGATGTATATTTCTCAACAAGCTGGAGGCAGAAGCTTAAATTACTTTTCTCAAAGCAAGGTAGCTCGCTGTGAAACCAGCTGCTCTGAGTTTGAGTCAGCAGCCTCAACAGCTTCCCCAAGCCAAATGCACCAGCACCTTTCTAAATTCACCCTCATTAAAAGTTTTGATGATCTTGCTACAAGTCCCTCAGGTACTTGTTGAGCAGTGCTGATGATACAAGGAGAGAAAAAAAAAAAAAAAAACCAAACAAACCGAAGCAAACCAAACAAAGGAAAACCACCAAAACCAAAAACCAAAACCAAAAACCCTCACAAAAAAAGGATTTTTTTTTTCACTGCAGTTACTTTGAAGAGAGGAGGGAAGTCATTCTTCATTATTTCAGTTACCAGTCCCAGGAGGTTTGTATGACTATCTGATGAAAGTGTCCTTTCTCTTTGTTGGAAGGTGTAGTCAGAGGGACCAGTGGGAAAGGCAGCTTTCTAAAGCAATATCTGTTCTTGTGCTGGGCTGCTGGGTGCACAGCAAAGAAATGAATGTAAGAACACAGCATTTCTAAAAGCAGTTGTAAGCCTAGAGTCATTGCTGTGAAACAGAGTTTTGAACAGATATTACAAGCAATATAGTCTGTCCCATGTTGCCTCAGAAAGAAAGAAAGCAAACACCATCGTAGGTGGGAGTGTTGATCTGCAGGAGGGTAGAGAGGCTCTACAGAGGGACTTGGATAGATTGCACAGATGAGGCAGTGTTAATGGGAATGAGCTTCAACAAAGCCAAATGCCAGGTTCTGCACTTGGGCCACAGCAATACCAAGCAATGCTACAGGCTTGGGGCAGTGAGGCTGGAAAGCTGCCTGCAGGAAGGGATCTGGGGGTTGTAATTGACAAGCAACTGAACATGAACCAGCAGTGTGCCCAGGTGGCCAAGAAAGCCAATGGCTGTGTGCAGCAGGAGCAGGGAGGGCGTTGTCCTCTTGGACTCTGCTCTGGTGAGGCCACACCTCAAGTGTTGTGTTCAGTTTTGGGCACCTCATTACAAGAGAGATGTGGAGGTGCTGGAGTCAGTGCAGAGAAGCTGGGGAAGGGCCTGGAGAAAGAAGATCTTACGAGGAGGCTGAAGGGACACCTCGTGGCTGTCTACAGCTGCCTGAAAGGAGGTTGTGGAGAAGTTGATACTGGTCTCTTCTCACAGGTAAATAGTGATTGAACAAGAGGGAATGGCCTCAAGCTGTGACCGGGTAGGTTTAGACTGGATATTAGGAAAAAGTTTTTCCTAGCAAGAGTAGTCAGGCATTGGAATGTGCTGCGCAGGGAGGTGGTTGAGTCACTAACCCTGGATACATTAAAAGATCACTTGGATGTGGTGCTTGGGGATATGGTTTAGGGTGAACCTTGTAGAGTAACGATACAGGTTGGATTTAAGGATCCTGGGGGTGTTTTGCAACCTGCACATTTCTGTGATAAAAAAGTAGCTTGTCACACTCTGGTGTGGTGAGTTAATTTGGCTGAATGGCAGGTGCCCACCAAGGCTGCTCTGTCACTCTCTCTCCTCGGCTCCACAGGAGAGACAAAATAAAATTAAGAGCTCACGGGTCAAAATAAGGACAGCGAGAGGAGTTACTGTCATGGGCAAAACAGATTCAACTTGAGGAAAATTAATTTCATGTAGTATCAACCACATTGGAGGAAAGCAATGAGAAATAAAACCAAATCTTAAAACACCTTCCCTCACCCCCCGCACTTCACTTTTCCTCCTCTCCAGCAGCGGCACAGGGGGATGGGAAGTGGGGGTTGCAGTCAGTTCATCACAGGTTGTTTTTGTTACTTCTTCCTCCCAAGGAAAACACCTCACACTCTTCCCCTGCTCCAGCATTGGGTCCCTCCCACTGAGATAGTTCTCCATTTACAATGTGAGTCCTTCCCCCAGGCTACATTTCTTCACAAATTGCCCCAGCATGAGTCTCTTCCATGGGGTGCAGACCTCCAGAAACAGCCTGCTTCAGAGTGGGTCCCCCACAGGGTCACAAGTTCTGCCAGCAGATCTGCTCCAGTATGGGCTCCTCATCTCCACCAGTCCACAGGTTCTCCAGAAGCCTGATGTTAACTGTCTAGCAGAAGGACTAACCTGCCTGCTCCTGCCACACAAGAGTGAGGGGAAAAGTAACACCCAAAACTCAGGATTGAAATAGAGATAAGAGTTTAATAGACCATAGCATAATCACAAGGCATAATTACCTTACCAAATAACCTAATTAATCTAATATTACAATACATGGTTACATAATCTTAGCCTATTTGCAGAAGAGGTGCAGTTCACTGGGGGTGGGGGGACGGACAGACCAAACCCAGTGAGGCTACCCCACTCCCACCTGTCTCACTGCCATAACTGCAGAAAAAAAGCCAGTATGCAAGAACCTGGAACCCAGAGGCAGCAACCCGAACAGGAACCCTCCCATGTTGCAATGTGAGCTTCAAGCCCTATAATACGTTGCTCCATTTAGCACTTTCATTTTTGAAGCTGGCATGACTGCAGCATGGTGTGAATAACAGTGGCAGGTTCAACTCAGTCCATGACACCTGGTCAGCACAGGCTTCTTATCGGGTCACAGACTCTGGTTCTCCACAGGCTGTGGGTAATATATCTGCTTCACTTTGGACCTCTCCATGGGCTGCAGGGGCACAGCCCCAGTGCCTGGACAGCCTGCCCACTCCTGCTCCTTAAATGACTTCGTTGTCACATACTCTTACTGCTCACTCTGGCTGTAATTGCTTTGCACAGTAACTTTTTCCACCCAAGACTGCCCCTGCCTGGACCAGCAGCAGGTCCATCTTGGAGCCAGCTGGCACTGGCTTCATTGGACACAGGGGAGGCTTCTCACAGAAGCCACCTCTGTAGCTACCCTGATACCAAAACCTTGCCACACAAACCCAGTACATCTGAAGGCAGCTTTTATGTGGTAGTTAATGCCTGGACACTTTGCAGGGAGGAGTGTGTGTACCTGCACTTGGGACGGACTACGTCTTCATTAGCAAGCAGCACAGCCAAGCAGGAAGAACTATGTAAAGCAAAACAGATGCCAAGCAGCCAAACTCTGGGAACTGGTGATTATTACTGTGGTCTGCCTGTAATGTGGTCCTATGCATTAGGCCCACACCTGGAATGCATTTTCCAGCTTGGTTTCACCTGCAGGGAGTCCCTGGCTGTGCAGGCTCCTCACAGTGCGATCCAAGGAGAGGGAGTGAAATTGCCTTCCAAGGCACTGAAGGGAAGGTGATGGAGGAGAGGTACCTTCTGTCTTACAGCGAGTCTAATCCCATCCCTGACAACGACTGTCCCACTTCGTTTAGGTTTGTCATTTATCTTTTCAGCGGGATGGGACTTGGAGGATTTCACTTGTTGCCCGCGCGGATGGAAAGCAGCTGGGACATGCTCAGCCTGCTCATAGGACTCGTGGGCAATCTAAGCAACTCCAGCACTCCAGCCGGCAGGAGCTGCAGAAAGACAAGACAAAGGAAGCGACCTCTCTCCTGTCTCTCTCCTTTCTCCGTTCTGAAATACATCTGTAAATGGCATTACCAAATACATAATGTTATGACCCCAGGGGCCCGGCGGACTTTGTGATGGTTTCAAAAGGGAGCCGCTCGGTTTCCTGTTTGCTAACAAATTCTTTTGCTCCCTGAGGAGCTCCCTATTGAACGTGTGTGTGAGAGACAGGATAAAATGACGCCGAGGAATTACAGAGAGAGGGCTTTGTGCCTGGCCTCTGCTCGGCTGAGCGGGTGTTTAACCTTTGGCCAGCCACGGCAGGTCTCCTTTAGCTCTATTAGATCAACAGCAAGCTATTATAATTAAATAAAAAAACTGTTTAGAACCTCACCGAACATGTCCTGGGAATTAAAGCATATGGCAGGGATAGTGAACAAAAGGCTTTCCGTATGCTAATGACCCTTGATGTCTGAAATAAATTAGATCCATTAGAGTTTATGCTCAATAAAAGAAAGACTTTAAGCACTCCAAAGTTAGTGACTCGAGACCGATTTTGGCTTAGCAATTCAATCTGCCTGCTTATTAATTCTTAGTAAAGCTCTGGAGGAGAGAGGGGATGCAAAATCATAATTTGATGCTGTATCAGAATTTTAAAGTGCCATCAATTTCTTTTTCTTCTTTTTCCCCACTTTTTAATTAAACTATTTTTCATGCTTCCTTTCTTTTTCCTTTCCTTTTTTTTTTTTTTGTTCTCCTCATTAATTTGATTTTGTTCCCATTTTTTGTTGAATTTCTTTCTTTTTAAGGTTTCATTTACCCTATTTCAACTGAACAGAGAACCCAGAATGAATATGGATTTTCTTGTAAGTTTGATGTTTGATTTTACGTTCCTGGATGCTAATTTGATGCTGTTCCTTGGGTCAAGCTTTACGCTAGCTCTGTGTGACTAGGCAGAGAGGGACCTTTTCTGCAGAGTAAGTGGTGTGCTGCTTGCTTGACAGCAGTCACAGTGTTTTGCTGTCAGTGAATGATAATGGCCCTTAAGCATGGGAAAAATGGGAGAAGATGCTGCCTCAGAGACAGAAACTGGAGAGAATGTACCCTCTTCTCATTAAAATTCCCTTGGCAAACTGAAAAAAATACAGTGGTGGGATAGCTTTTCTTTGAGTTGGAACTCAGAGATTGGTCTTCCTGATCTACTAGGGGAGGAAAAGGTGGTGTTTGGGGGCTAGTGCATTGCAGGGCTGACAGCCAGAAGCTTATGGAGCTTGATAGGTCCATTTCAACATCTGGCAGCTCTCCCCTCTGCAGCCGGAGAGCATCTTGGCTTAAAGGGCTAAGTGGCGATAAGGAAGAAAAAAAAAAAAGATTCTACATGTGGGGCACTGAACAGACATGGTTTGGTTTTGCACTTTCTTTTGTCATTGTGCTAAAACTAGGATTTTTCATAGCATAGAAACACATTGAATTCTGATGATATATTCAGACCTTGGTGTGGGGGGGAAAATGTCTGGTGGATAATGATGCTGGAGGTTAGCCTGGAATTAGTGCTGAAGGTATGGTATAAGCAGCTAGTAGAAATATCATAGCCATTTTCTCACAAGACAGCGCTAATAAATCTGGATTCCTTTTGGTGAGCTACCACATTATTTTTTGTGCTTGCTTTAACTTTTATCCAAATACATAAATGTTAATGCCAGTGATGAGAATTCAGTGTTTCCATTCTCTGCTTTGCCAGATTATATTTCCTTAAGGGGAAGGCTCGACGCATAGTTCAGAGAAAGCAAACTCAAAAGATTCCTCCTGCTATTCCAGATATTCCATAGGAAATGGGCTTTGGGGATTTTCCTGCTTTTCCTAAAGGGGTTCTGCAGTTTAAAAACCCATTGCATGCGTTTTCTTTTTTGTTTGTTTTTTTTTTTTTTTTTTTTTTTTTTTTGTTATCAGATAAACCCCTAAATACCAGCATTATGACAATATGTCACCAAGACATACTGTTTTATTTTGTGTGGTGAATTTGCTTCACGAGCATTAAGTTTATTATGACATGTTATGGTTAGTAGTTTGCAGCCTGGGTACTAGACAGATGAACAACTAGATAAAGAGAACACAAGTTAGAGAGAAATCAGAGATCACCTTCCATCAAAAGGGCATAGACCTGTTATATGGCTTTGGAAATAGATTTTAAATTAACCTATAAAGCAAGTAGTAAATATCTGCAGGGAATGAGAATCATAAGAATGTGTTTTCTTGAAAACTCCCTCTGAGGAGCATATCTCTTCAAAGCTCCTGGCCTCTCTCCTTCTAGCTGCTCCTGACTCGGATGACGTGGCTCTCTATGTGGGGATCGTCATAGCCGTGATCGTGTGCCTGGCAATCTCCGTGGTCGTGGCCCTCTTTGTCTACCGCAAGAACCACCGTGACTTTGAGTCAGATATTATCGACTCCTCTGCTCTAAATGGGGGATTTCAGCCTGTTAACATCAAGGCTGCAAGGCAAGGTGAGTTGTCATCTCACTGCCTGTTGGCCGATTCAGGGAGGTTATGGCTTCATGGGCGGCAGGGGTGATACTTAGGGGGTGCTTGTTGACACAGTAGAAGAGAGGAGGATTGTACTCATTCATTGCTGATTGTCAAGTGCTCAAAAGACACCCTGGCATTTTCCAGATGTATTCAAGAGGAATTTAACTTCTGATCAGAGAACATTAATGTGAGTGCAGAACGCAGAAGCATTTGTGGAAACAGGGGTCCAGCTCAGGTTTAAATCAAAGGCAAAGCTCTGACAGAAACAATGGAGATAAGATTAATCACAGTACAATGATTCTATCACTTATTCCTCCCCTTTGTTTCACTAGCAGCTTTTTTTACTGTGCCTTGTCTCCAGGGACATAAAGAGTAGTTTAAGAGGTACTGTACTGTAGATGATGTAGAAGAAACTGCAGTAGAACACCATTTAATAATGAGCATTTTTATCACTGATGTTTGATTATTTCCACACTTCACTGGCCAGAAAAAGACACTGTAAAGGTGCTGATGGCTTTTCCAAGACCTATATTTAGGCTGAAGAATTCCTCTTCCTCCAAAGGTGCTGGTGGCTTTTCCAAGACCCATATTTAGGCTGAAGGATTCCTCTTCCTTCCCAATATAAGTGTCAGAGGAATAGATGAAAGTAAGAGTTAAGATGACAAAAGAGTTGTCATGTGGAAGTTCAGCAGAAGTGTAATTTTCTTTACTGGAGATACTTTGCAAATGAATTCCCAGAAGGTGTGATGCAGGTACTAATCCTGCAGCATGAGGAGTTGTGGGCACAGTGACTTAATGGTTTTTCTCCTGTCTTTTATTTCAGAAATGCTGTCGTTAGGCAATTAGATCAATTGGTTGATGATTATCACTAGCATTTAGCAAGGAGGTGTTAATAAGATTAGATGTACTGAGTAAGGAAATCATTCTGCCCTGAAGATAGGCATGTCATGCTTGAAATTTGAACTCAGCTTGGAAAATCCTCGCAGTGAAAAGTTTGTAGAGTAGAAATGTGCCGTAATTTTATATGACAGGTAGATTCTGTAGCACCTGGGACCACACAAATCCTGGGAGTTTGCTGGAGAGTTACACAGAATAAGAGACAAAGGTCTGTGTACAAGGACTTTGAGTAACTTATCCTCTGGTATCAAATGCAAAATGCAGAATGCAAACCCAAATTTCTACCCTACAGAAAAAAAGTCATTAGGGCCTAGCAGTAATATGGTTCTTCCTTCTCATCTCCAATGCAGACCTCCTGGCAGTACCACCAGACCTCACTTCTGCTGCAGCCATGTACAGGGGTCCTGTTTATGCCTTGCACGATGTCTCTGATAAAATCCCGATGACCAATTCTCCAATCTTGGATCCACTGCCCAACCTGAAGATCAAGGTTTATAACACTTCTGGTGCAGTGACTCCCCAGGATGACCTCACTGACTTCTCCTCCAAGCTGTCCCCACAGCTTACACAGTCTCTGCTGGACAACGAGACCCTGAACATGAAGAACCAGAGCCTTGCTCGGCAAACAGACCCATCGTGCACTGCTTTTGGGACCTTCAACTCCTTAGGGGGTCACCTAGTAATTCCCAATTCAGGTAAGTGCTAGCCACCTTGACTTCAAAGCTCAGCTGTTTTATGGGTTTAAGTGCTTTTATGCAGGGAAAAGCAGAGTCACTCTTGGAACACAGACCTTTTCTTCATTCCGAACTGACAGATAGGATTTTTTCCACTCCCATTCAGGTCTACCAAGGTACTTCAACTATTCTTTTCCCAAAGTCTTGGCCACCTTTTTAATAGAATATTCCAAGGCTCTTAGCCACTGAGACATGCAGGGCTTTAGAGATTCCCTGTGTGAAGTGAGATTCAGCATCCTTGACCTCTTCCTTTCATGCAGCACTAGAAAAGGGGCTCCAAGCCAGAAAGCCTCCATTTTGTCATCACACATAAAAAGGACAAACTAATTAAAACACAAATCGGTTGTTCCAGTTCCAGTTCCTTGCAGACTGTGTGGTATTGAAATAGCGCAGCAGGATACTAATATTTGGAAGGGTTTTTTTTCCTGCACACATTACATACTCAAGGAAAACAAAGCCCATGAGTGCCTTTTCTGTGTTTCTCTCCTCCTTATATAGAATCATAGAATTGTGAGGGCCAGAAGGGACCTCAAGGATTATCTAGTTCCTTGCCATGGTCAGGGATACCTCACACTAGATCAGGCTGCCCAGTGCTACACCCAGCCTGGCCATAAAAACATTCAGGGATGAGGCTTCCACCACCTCCCTGGGCAACCTGTGCCAGTGTCTCACCACTCTCATAGGGAAGAGCTTCTTACTAATGTCTAAATCTGCCCTTCTCTAGCTTGGATCTCTGCTCTTCTCTAGCTTGGATCCATTTCCTCCAATCCTATCACTGCTTGACACCCTAAAGGGTCCCTCACTAGCCTCCTTGTAGCCCCTTTCAGATACTGGAAAGCCACAATAAGGTCTCCTCAGAGTCTTCTCCAAACTACACCCCTCCAACTCTCTGTCGTTGACTTCTTTCACAACTAGAAAAGAGAGAGACTGAGCATTGAGTTTCTTTTGATACAATTGCACAGTGCTGCTCAGTCATTCTCATAGGGTAGGGGCCGGGCTACTGAGCCTCCTCAGGTCACCCCAACACCAAGATGAGGTTTCAGAGCATCCAGGGGGCTCATGGCAGCCTTGGAAGAGCTCAGTGCTCACAGAAGGCATTTTTAGAAGAGCCATACTGCTGCTTCATTCCTAAACGAAGCGCTGACGTTCAAAGTTGACACCTAACTGTACCCGCGGCTTTGGTGTGCTAATAAAGAGCAACACAAACATCTAAACGGAGGTCAAATCAATGCAGGAAACACTGAATATAAGGGATGTGTAGGCTATACCGTGGTCAGGAGTCCCCTTACAATTTGTCTGGAGCTCAGAGTCCAGATAGTACTCAGTACATGTGAGACCAGAGCTCACAACCTGACAGGACAGCCCAAGGTTATCCAGCATTTCTGCCTTCCTCTTTTACATTGTATGGTCAGCACTTGGCCATTTGACACCACTGTGCCCTGCCTAGTGCCTTGCTCCTTTGCTGGATCTTTTCTTGTTGTTAATGCTATGAAGAAAGCAAAATGCCTAGATGGCCAAGGACCCAGGTGATTTGGTCCTTACAGGTACTTCCACAGAATCACTGAGGATGAAAAAGATCTCTGAGATCATCAAGTCCAGCCTATGACCCAACACCACCACATCAACTAAACCATGCCACCAAGTGCCACATCCACTCTTTTCTTAAAGACTTCCAGGGATAGTGACTCCACCATCTTCATTTAGGTTATGCCTGCCCTGTTAACAGCTAAGAAGGTGCAGTTCATTCCAGTGCCCAATCACCCTTTCTGTGAGGAAGTGCTTCATAGAATCATGGAATGGTAAGGTTGGAAAGGACCTCAAAGATCAACTAGTTACAGCCCACTGCCATAGGCAGGGACACCTCCCACTAGTACAGCTCACTCAAGGCCTCATCCAACCTGGCCTTCAACACCTCCAGGGAGGGAGCAGCCACAACCTCCCTGAGCAACCTGTGCCAGTGTCTCACCACCCTCACTGCAAACAACTTCCTCCTAACATCCAGTCTAAATCTCCCCTCTGCCAGTTCAAACCCATTGCCCCTTGTCCTGTCATTACAAGACCTTGTCAATAGTCCCTCCCCAGCCT
>VWYK01056909.1:73181-106099 GCA_013399775.1 Semnornis frantzii | reverse complement strand
ACGTGGTGGGTGTGGCCCGGGTGGGGGGGGGGTTATTATTTGGGTTCGTTTGTAATTTTGTTTTTCTGATTGTGTTTGGGTTTGTTTTGTTTTGTTCTGTTTTGTTTGTTTTGTCTGTTGGTTTTGTTTTGTTTTTGTTTTTTTTCCCTGAGGAATGTGCAAGTTGTTTGGCTGCTGTTTAGAGAAGTCTTTTCAGGATACATTTCTACTGGTTTTCATGTTTGTTCGTTTCCCTCCAGGTAGCTGTAGTAATGTGTGGTTGTCTGTAAGAGGTCCCATGTAATACTCAAAAATTGGGAAGAAAATTTGATTTGTAAATAACTAGGGGTTGTTGGTTTGTTTTTTTTAATCTTTTTCCTTCGGGAGTTTTTCTGGATGTCTCGCATGCCATCAGACCCATTCTCAAAGGTGCCCTGTAGATATCTAGAGGAGATGAAAGTAGGCAAGAACTGAGCACCCTGTATGGAATTGGGATGAAGGAAGCAAACTGAAATGCTCTGTACATTCACATCCATTAGATCAGATTTCTAAGCTTCTATGTGGTGTCCTGACAAGCACAGACCATAGTATGGAAATGTCAGTACATATGTTGTGTGTGCATGTTGGGATGGACACCGAGACAGTCACACTGCCTTTAGCTCTACAGTATCTAGTATATAATAGTTTGCAAAATTACCAGTATCTAGTCCCAGCTATTCATGTTTTTATTAACCACACATACACCTTCCCCTCTGCCTGTCCTTTTCCACACAGTTAGAAGAGGCCTGTTAGCTGTTGCATCTTCTCTGTCAGTACATGATTGTTTCCTGCAGCTTATTTGCCTGGAGCTGAAACATTGTAGTGGAGCTTAAAATGAAATGGTAGAGTACAGAGGCCTGGTTATTTTGAAACTCATTTCTGCATTAGTTAAGTTCTAGGTGGCCTCAGATACAATCAGCCCAGTCATTTATTTTTTATGGGCTCATGCAGGTCATTAATTTAATCCACTTCTGCTTTTCATGCTTACCTAAAATCATGCTTTCTAGTACTAGAATGCCTTAGCAGCTGACGATGGTTCAGAGGCCAAGTACTGCCATGTTGTTATGTCCTCTCAACATCACATGGATTACTATGTGCTTGTATGGCCTTTGGGATGTAAAATTAGTGAAATGCTGACTGGATAGATACCATGTCTTTCCACAAATGTCCAAATCGGAGGAAAAATACACTGAAGATCACACTTAAATAGGTTTGCTTCCGTGTTTGCCTGGTGATGTAAACGCATCCAGCATTTTACAGAACATTTGCAGAAACTTAATCTCCAGAAACCTCGTAAATAAATTCAGGTTGAAGTTTTGATAGCTGGAGGGGCTAAATGTAGGGAAGAAGCATATAGACATTTCACACTTTTGCAGCCTGTCGATTTCATTCCCTTCTTGACTGTGAGTGCAGCATGTGTAGCACAAACTATTCATAGTACTGTAGACAACGTGTCTTCTGTCTGTTGAAAAAAGTATCACCAGTAGCCCAATGTGACAGGCGAAGCTTCTAGGTACAGTTAAGTTCAGTTGAAAGGCAGCTGCAGGAGTGGACTGTTGCAATGTCACATTGAAGGTGCTTGGTGTTCTTGTTCTCTTTTACACATTTTACACAGAAGCTTATGAAACAAACTTTCTGTTTACTGCAGCCTTGCTAAGATGTGTTTGCACTACATATTTGTTTTAGTGTCCATTTTAAGTATTTTCCTTTGTTACTTTGTTATTTCTTACCTAGTATAGTAAATTACCAGAACAGAGTAAAATTGTTTTAAACCTTATTATTTGTGTTTAAGTTTTAAGGAAGCTAACACAGAACCTATTAAGTCAGCACCATGACAGCAGTAAATGACTATGAAAATGCAGAAGGAAGAAACTTAAACTGCAGAATATGGAGTACACCAGGAGCGAACTCAGATCAAAGCTAGCATCTCTTTTTCTTTATGAAGGAGAGTTACCAAGACCCTCTGTTGAATGGTTTACATAGGGATCCCTCAAAACAGTCTTTGCAGTTTGCCAAATGATCATGTGCCTTTGCAACCTTAAAGTACAACAGAATGTAAACCAGGTGCTTTGTAACTAGAGCAGCAGCTTTGGTTTACTTCTCATGCAGTAGTTTTGTATATAGCTATTACTATAGATAAGTAGTTTGGAGTTGGTAAACTTCTGTAAAGGAGCAAGAAGGGCAGAGAGTATTCCCCAAAATACCTATGATCATTTCAAAGCCAGGAATTGAAGGATATGTAATTCACTTACAGTGAATTTCAGTTACAGTTTCAACCTGCTGCTTGAAATATGCTCTGTTGAAAGTCAAATAAGGTTTAGTTTAAAAACAAGTCAGTCCTTCTCTCCTCCAAAGACACAAAGGTCTTGTTAAAGAAAAGTAATAGAAAGCTCTGAAGAAGCCCAAAGTTACACTGTCATAGCATGCTGGAATGAGATAGCAGATGAAAAATGAGATCTAGATGAGGAGACATGGATGGCGAATACTCCTGTAAGCAAAGTCCACAATTAATTTCCTGGCCTAGAAAGCGCAATTTCATTTTGTGGAGTATCAGCAGGTTTCCTTAGTTCTTCCTTGGGCTTCTTGCAGTTACTCTTCAGTGATCACATACTGTTACTGCATGTTAACCATGGGAGATGGTAGGTGTCTTGTCAGCTGAGGGATGATCAGTGTGAGTGAATTTGATTTGTTCAAACCGGTTACACAGATTTCTGTCAGTTTCTACATACCAATGTCATATTTAACGTACTTGCCCATAAAGATCAAAATAATGGATTTTGGTATTCATGCTTTTTCAGATCTTTTCCTTTCCCTCTTTGGGGCAGGACTTTGGGCATAATTATAAATTATAAAGTTATGTCTAAGTGCACAGTTTATGTGGAACATCAGACCAATTTCAATTTGATTTTGCTTCTTTTAGAAAACAAAGTATAAAAAGATTTTACCAGTGTTCAGGAACTATCTAGAATCCTACCTACCCTAAATTCTACACCAAAAGTGTATGTGAGAAGATGCTATTTTGCCCTTTTTAAAAAACAAAATCACAAAGAAACTATTTCCCCATGAGAAGAGAGCTGAAGGGAGGGTTTAGAAGCTTCTAAACTACCTAAGCATTTGCTTCACAGCCTCCTAACAGCAGTGTGTTCAGCCCATCCAGCCTCCTTAAGAGTCAGCCATGGCCTCTCCAGTCATTTTGTCTGGTTTGTCACATTTGCAGCAGCTGTACTTTAGAATAAGCTTTGTGTGACATTTACTTTTGAGTGACCAAACCACAAAAAAATAACCTTGTTTGTTTGTTTGTTTGGGTTGGGAAAATGGTTGGGTTTTGTTTTGTTAAATGTTATTCTGTGTTCCATTTGTGTATTCACTCTAGCTGAAAATAAAATCTGTGTGTTTGGGAGTTCGGTGGAACAGTAGGAAGAAAAAATCAGAGCCCACTGTTTGGGCATGGATGTTAGGTCTAGAGGGGAAAATGGACCAAACTTGGGCGTTGGGTTATTTGGGGATGGTGGGGGGGTTCTGAGGGCATAATTTAATTCAGTCTAAAATGAAATGTTAAGTGCAATAAATGTGCTTTTTTATTCAAAGCTGTGAACCTTTAGGGGGCAGAAAAAAAAAGCCACAAAAAAAATTCAACAACAGAAAAATGCACATCGTTCCTCCACAAGCCTTGTGTCCTACCTGCCTTCTCTTCCTCCCCCTCTCTGCGCTTCTCAGTTGAGAGAAACCTGACAGTGGCCAACTTGCATCTACTGGCAGTCCAAATTAATGTTGCTTTTCTGCTGACCTCATTTGTTGAGATTAGGGAAAAGTCCTGTTCTTTGCTTCTTGCCAGCCATGAAATCCTTTTGGGATCCAGTGCTGACCTGTGCTGCTAGAGCAAGGTCTGCCACTGCCTGGGACATGAGCCAGCCCACCTGTACAGTGGTCATCCTGACTGCAAGCACGGAACTCCAGGCTTACCATGGCTCCCCACCTCATTTCAGGTGTAGTGATGGTCTCCCAGAGCTGGGCAGGTGACATTTTTCTGAAGGAATTGCAGAAGTAACCAGTCATCAGCTGCCTGATTGGGTGGCTTTGCCCTTTGCCAAGCCACACATGCAGGCTGTCCACTGTTGCCTTCTGTGACTGCCTTGTTCTGAAGGAGCAGGTGTACACGTGTGTCATCTGTTGTGCATTCCTTGCACTGTCTCTTTCTTACTTGAGCACAGGCTGCTTTTCCTAGATTAGGAAAGGTGCACTGGTCTCTTGGGGGGGGTTCCACAAGGGGCACAACGCGTAAGTTTCATTTAGAAGTGATGGAAGGTGTAGCACTCGGTAGTTGGTCCTTATAGGAGGAGTGAGAGGACTGGCTTGTTTAAAGTTTATAGATACATGATCTATATCCTTTAACTTGATTATTTTTTTTATATATAGTCAAGACAATGGCATTACCTCATCATACAGAGGCTTGTTTATGAGAGGCAGAGTTACCTAGTAAGGAGAGGAAAGGGAAATTTATATACAGATTTGATTTTGTTTGTTCCTTAGTGCAATTAAATAAATGTGTATCCCACCAATTTACACTCTGTGCTAACACAACATTCCTTTCAGCTGTGTTTTGTTTGGTTTGGGTTTTTTTTGGTTTGTTTTTTTTTTTTTACTGACCACCAGAGGTTTGTGAGGGGCTTATGATGACAAAGTAGAAGGTCCAGTCTGGTTACTTAAATAAAAAACCCAATTGTGTTAGTAATTTCCATAGCTGCTTTTAAAAATCGACAATGGAGTAATTGTTTTGAAACTCGTATTTATTTTTTAATTCTTAACGTTTATTTTTGCTTTCCTGTTACATAGGTCATGGCACCTTCCCTTCTTTCCTTCTCAAGTTTCCCCTGTAATTTGCCAATACAACTTATTTTTCTTGTTTGTTCCTGCCCCTTTCACTTTTGTTGTCCCTTCATTTGTACTTGGAGTTTTTCCTCATGTAAATTTGTACAATGGGAAATATTGTTCAGTTTGGTTAGAGAGCATGGAGACTTAAGACATATTAAAATTTGATAGCTGAATTCAGATTGAAGACTATTTCTGTGTAAAGTTATTTAAAGAACTCTCTGTATTATATAAAAGGCAAAAAGTTCTATGTACTTGATGTGAATATGAGAATACTGCTATAATAAAGATTGACTGCATGGAAAAGTCTAAAGGAAATTGTCACGTAATTTACAAGTCCTCCTCTCTGTGAAGTTCCAAAAGTGTAACTAACATGGTTAATGGGAGTGAAAAAGCTGTGGCTTTAGAATGTTACTCTGGAAGGATAAATGAAGGGGGGGGAAAATAAAGCAAAAAAATCCAACCAGAAAAACACTTAGTAGAGAGTGTAACGTTCCTTAATGCCAGACTGCTGCCTCCTTGACCACAGTGCTTTAACCCTGCATCATTCTTACCTTTGCACAGAGGGTTTCACTTCACATGCATTGCCCTGGGCTTTGGTAATACCCATGGGGCAATTCCCCTTCACCTGAGGGGAAAACCTGGCACCGGCTGGTCTGCATTCTCTTTAAGGGTCGCTTCCCCTTCTTCATTCCAACCACTATTTGGTGATAACATTTCAGTAAAACATCAAGTTAGATACTTGAAATTCTATCAAGGACAAATTTTATTTTCCTCACCCTTTTAGTAGTTATTTGGCAGAGCTTTCATGATGGAATTCTTGCCTCCCATGCATTCACGGAAGTTGGAACCTCTATATCAGTATTTCTTGGGGGCAGCACTTCGTGTACAGAGCAAACACTACAGAAGCTCCTGCAGATTGAAATACACCCTCTCCAGAGCTGTAATCTTCATTCTCCAGAAATACTACAGCACTCAAAAGCAAAGTACAGTTTGAGTTTGGTTACATTTTTATTGAAATAAGGACCAAGGAGCCAAAGCTTGGTTCCAGGGGTCACTATAGTTCCAGGGACCTGCAAGTAACAGAAGAGAATCTTTAGAACCCTTTTCTTTCACCCTATTCCTACCACTGAGAATAAGGGAAGGACCCCTTTGATAGTGCCCATGCTGCCTTTAGTAGAAGCTGTTCTTTTTAAAAAACTGGAAACAAGCCACAGCCTCAAGCCTTTAAGGGAAACAACTGCACAGGTCTCCCTGTTTCTAGAGGTTAGGTAATGCTGAGTCTACACAACACCTTAAGGAAAATAACTTTCAACTATTAGCAGTTAAGCTACAATTCATAAAAATTAAGTATACACTGCAGGGTTACATTGGCAAAAGTACAGGCTACCAAGACTCCAGCGTTCAAGTACCCAAAAGTGCGTGAAGGCAACAAATAATGCAAACAAATACCTGCATTCTGTACAACAGAAATTTGACAGGTTTACCTTTGTAAATGCACAAATAACGGCCGAAAATAGGGCGCTTCCAGCAGTGCCAAGAGAAGGTAGCCAGTAAACAGAGCCGGGCACTGCAGCTCAGCCGATAGCTTTGAAGCAAAGCTAAAGCACAGTCCCGACTGTTTGTGGAGACTAGTGGCTGCGGTTATTACAGTCCGAACCCGAGCTCCGCACAGCCGCAGCGGCCGGCGGCAGGAAACGTACCGGTGTATGCTGTCGGCAACGCCGGAACCCGTGGCGGGAGGCGCTTATTCCGCGTCGTCTGGAGGGATCCCGAGCTCCTCATCCGTCCAGGCCGACGGGTCGGGGTAAGGGAAGTGGCCCTGGCAGGCAGGCACAGTCAGAGTGCGGCCAAGGCCTCCAGCCCCGCCCGCCGCCGCCGCCACGCCGGCCTTACCAGCACCATGTCCGAGCTGTGCCAGAAGTGCCAGAAGATCCAGAACCACATGAAGCCGCTGAGGATCTCGCCCCGGATCACTTGCGCCCGCGTCAACTCCGGGAACTGCCGGTACCGCGGCTCAATGTGCACCCCACCGCCCGCACTGCAACGAANCAGCCCGCTCGCGCCGGTCCCGATCCGCAGCAGCCGCCCCGCCGACCGCCCCAGCGACGCCAGCATGATGGCAGTTCTGCCAGCCCGCCCCGCGCCTTCAATGTCACCCGGATACCTCCCAAAAACAGCCGCGGCGATTGGTCCGCACCGATGCCTACTCGCGGGCGGGCGGACTCGCCGTGCCGGAGAGGGCGCCCTTGTTCCCCAGTCCCGCCACTTGGGAGCGGCGGGACGGCACCAACTCGCCAGCGGAGGAGTGTTCCTCCTCAGTCTCAAAAATTAGAGTCGCCCACTGAGGGTGCAGAGCGGGATGATCTCCCGCCCAAATCGCACCTCTCAGCGCAGGGCAGGAAGCCCATGCCAGATGCTCGTGTTTAATGGTAAGGATCTAAAGAAATAATCCTGCTTTCTTTCCTCCTCCGGGAGGCCCTGGTGGTCCAGTCCATAGCGTCCGGTTGCGTCGCAACGGGACACGCTGGAGGTGCGGGTAGCCGCCGCTCGTCCGCTCAGTCCTCGCTGTGCCTCTGCGCCGTGGCGGGGTGGGCGGCAGGGTCCAGGTCCCGGGCGCAGGGCTCGCCTTCGTGGTTGGGATGCGGGTGGGAGCGGCCCCGCGGCTGGGCTCCTGAAGGAGCATCTGGTATGGTGCCTCTTTCTCCTAGCCGGCAGCTCCGCTGGCGCTCTCTTCAACGCTGTGGTGTTCTCCAGCCAGGCAAGGCAGGCGGGAAGCGGGCAGGGCCGAAGCGAAGCCTCCTGCTGTAGCGGGAATGCTGGGACAAACTGCAGCGTGTCCATGCACAGAAATAGCCAGTAAGGCCTGTCCCGCGTGAGCGAAGACCTGCAGGTGAGGGGGCTTTTGTTACTTCTTTTTTCTTCTTTAATAGCATAACGGCCTAGTCACATGCTTACTCAGTAGAGTCACCGAAGCAGCAACCTGGATTCGATCCCTGCAGTGTGAGAACGGCAGGAGTGCTGCAAGTGTCTTGGCCGTGGCATTTGAGGACCCAGCCTGCCAGTCAGCCTGAATGTTCAGTGACCTGCTCCCAGAGCAAGAGTCAGAGGAGATTTGCTGGCTTGTCACAGAGAACGAGTTGCCTCCAGTACCTGTCGTATGCCTTCTGTGAGATTCAGATGGTTGTGAAATAAGCAAGTAAAAAATAATGGAGAAAGTGGCCAGACTGACAGAGGGGTCCTTTAAAGAATTCAGATGCCCTCCTGCTGCTCTGGAAAGGTACAGAATCATAGAATGCTTTAGGTTGGAAGGGACCTTTAAAGAGGTCATCTTGTCCAGCTCCCTCTGCAGTGAGCAGGAACACGTTTAACCAGATGAGGTTGCTCAGATCCCTATCCAGTCTGACCTTTCGTGTTTATAAGGGTGAGGCTTCTGCCTGTTACAGTGTTATGCCAACCTCACTGTAAAAAAAAAAAAATCTAGTGTATCTAGTGTAAATCTACCCTCTTTTAGTCTTAAGCTATTACCCTTCATCAAGATTAGTGCATATGAATTAGTTCCTCCTGAAGCTTTGTCGAATGCCATTTCACAAAGTAAAACTGGCTAAGAGTTTCTGTGAAGGGTAACCTTGTTTTGCTTGGCAGCTTACGAGCAAAGCAGTCTGTGAATGAAGATTTAAAGTAGGTTTGGTATCTCTGTGACAATCTATACCTGACATCCCAAGCTAGCATGTCCGCCCGCCTAATCGTACATTACTTGTATCTTAGATCTCTGCTTGTGAGGAAAGAGCACTTCTTATAGACCTAGAGCAAAAGGCATCATTGCCAACATTTGGAGTTAAATTCATGTATATCTTAGTCTAGCTCCAGAGAAAGACTCGCCCTGTGAAGTGATTTCATTGAACTTCACAGACCAGCACTTGAAAAAAGGTGTTTCTCACAGGTGGAGATCCCACAGGAAAGAACAAACGCCTTGCTTTGATTTTAGTTTTTCTTTGCCCAGTGACTGTACAACTTTGCGTACAGCCAGTGTGTCCTGGTCCACAGACTCGTAGGCAGGGGTAGTCCAATACTGTCTTTTAAATAAACAACAGTATATTCTCAATGTATTAACATCCCAAATAGCTGACATCCTCAGCTGAAAAAGTGTGGGCTTTGCATGTCTACCCTGTGTTCATCCTTGTAGTTAAGAGATTTTCGGTTTCCCACTCTTCTGAGTCTTGTAACAGTCTGAGTGCATTTTCAACAACAGCTTGCACAGAACAGCGGCAAACTATTCAATCATTGGTTTTAATTAACACAAGATTAATGCAACACAAGTTTCTCTTTTTTCCATAAAAGCTGAACACATTAATAGAAGGTTTATAGTTTTTTTGTCAACTCTGCCTCCCCACGTTTTGCCATTCTCCTTTCTTGTAGTGCCTGGCATATTGTTCCCTGTGTCATTGTTCTTAAGCATTTCACATTTTCCATCATGCTCAGACCAGATGGCTCCACTGCTGCCTCTGACCTAACAGCAACTTTGCTTTCCTAGACTCAGCTTCTTTATCCTTGCTTTTCTCTTTTTCTTTTTCCTGAGTCATCACGCACTGCAATCAGTGTACAGAAAGCAGCAGGGCTTGATGTGTTATGAATCAGTGTTATGGAGGGATAATTAATTGATGCAAGATATTATTTTCAAATATTAATATTGTTTATTAATATTCAATATTCAGAACTCTCGCCACCCCCACCACTAATTTTAACAATACTTGGTTCATCACATGGTCATGGAAACTTTATACAGATAATATAGGATCTAGAAATTACTAGCAATAGTATATAACATTAATTGAACTCAACTGAACTGGAAGAAAAGCTTCCTGTGGTCAATATACTGCTTGCGGTCACTAATCCGCTTGTCCACTAGATGGACTCAAGGAGCTCCTTTCTGCTTATGGCAGAAGGCAATGGTGAATTACAAGAGGCTTTAAGTAGTTACTCAGAAATTATCGCTTGACTGGCAGGGCTGGCTACAGCTTCAGACAGTACCCAAATGCTTTCAAGGAACTCTCTTACTGTCTTGTCAGCCAGTGAGACTTCTGATTCTTCACAGGCTTCAGGGTGCTGGGGAAAGGGCACAGACGATCTCTGACCTGGTCCTGATCTCTCTGGATGATCTGTGTATCTCCAGGACTTCCCATCTTGGCAGGAGGCTTTCAAGTGCAGGCAGGATATCTTGCCATGTGCAGTCTCAGCACAATGTCATGCTGGCTGTGCAGGCTGATCGTGTGGAGGCATTTAGAGCCTGTTCCTGGTAAACTGGAGGCAGTGGAGTTTCCAGGCAGTTCAGGATGCATTAAGGCAGTAGCAAGCAGCAAGCACAGATATGACAACAGAGAACATTGTGTCACCTGCTCATCTCCTTTTATCAGTACAGGCCAGGACTAATGGGCCTTTGGACACAGAATAGCCAGTCAGAATGGCAGTTAGCCAAGCCTGACCATATTAGGTGAAGCCATAGGCTTGCTTTACCCTTTTGAGGGCAGAACACAGGCCTTGCACGAGGCAGGCACAAGCTGAGCCTGTGTACCTTGTTTACCACAGGATGCAAACAAGTCTGGGCAAGCCAGAGTCAGTGACTCCAGGTTCTTTGTCCTCTTTCCCATGGTTGCTTCTCCCCATAGCAGAAGGAAGGAGAACAAACATGTCTGGGCAAGCCAGGACAGCCTATTTTGGCCTGCTTAGGGCTACCGCAACACCTTCTTCATTCTTCCTGGACTTCAGCTTCTTTCACTGACATTGCAGCTCTTGCTTGTTTAGGGAGTGTGGATAGCTGTGTAAGAAGCAAGGTACAAGATGAGATAATGCACACCTGACCACTGGCTGCCCCATGAGAGCTGGGGCAGATGGACTGGGAAAAAGCCATCAGGGCTGATGTGCCTGCATTTCTCCTGGGCATGGGGGAAGCAGCTCCAGAACCACCCACACACACCCAGCTGCCTCCATTCTGCCACCTTTCTCCCAGTTGTGCCTCATCCTGGGAAATTGATTTGTTTTCCAGGTTCAAAGCTCTTTACTAAAATCAGGTAGCTAAAAGACCAAGAATTAATGAGAAAACTCATTTAAAACCCTCACACTTTGTGCTTCCATTACACCAGAATAAAATCATGATAGGCTCCAAGATGGGTATCTACTGTGGCTTTGTTTATACTCAAAATGGCATCTTGTCCTTGGAAGAACACATATCACAATTGCAGCAATGGTGATACAGCTGCTATGTGCATGCCTAGCAGCTGAACAAAAGGCAGGTGAAACACAAGGGGCTTTTTACAATGTAGGAGTTTTTTTGTTTGTTTATTTTTTATATTTCTTCTTTCAAAGATTTTTTTTTTTTTTAAATCAAGCCCATTTGTGCTGAGCATAGCATAGCATCACAGCATACAATGGAAGAATTAAAATAGAGAACTAATATACTGGAAAGTACATTTTGATTTTATAAGCAATGTTTCTGTTTAAGGACTTAAATATTCAGAACTCATGCTCATCTTCTGCTTCTTTCTCCTCCTTCCCCTCTCCAGGTAAGCTCCATGGCCACCTCACATGTTCAGCATTGTCACACAGCTAATAAAGATCTCTGTAGGTCTCTGCTGGCAAGATGTCCAGTAACACGGTAAGTTCAAAATCCATACATAGGTCACTGGAAGCACAAAGAAGAAAAAATCTAGGAAACAGGCAGACAGGTAGTGGAGGGTGGGGTGGGTGTCCCATGTGGATTTAGTTGTTTTCATTGCAGCAGGCTGTGGAAGTTCTATTGCTGAGGTCTTCATGACTTGTATTTTTCTTTTCTACAGCTTCCCCCTTTGTCCATGCAATCCAGGTTGCACTTGTATGCCCTTGATATCCTCAGCAAGAAGGAGTTTTATTGATTCATCACCACAGGCTTCCAGTTGCATAAGAGGAGCTCGTGTGTTGGCAAGGAGTGAAGCTGATGGCTGTTACTACCTAGGACACATTGCCCAAGAGGTGAAGGTAGGTATGTATTGGGACCTATGGTTGTAAAAGGTTCTTCCTAGGATCTGTGTGTCTTCTTCCCATGTCTCACCAAGTCCATCGCCTTTTGCTGTATGGTGGCTGTCCTTCTATTCTCCATATCTTGTTTTCATCTCTTCCTAGATGATGACTGGCTGTTTACTGGAAGGAGTCCTGCAAGCAGAAGCAGCCTGGAAATCAGTGCATTTTAATAATTATAATAACTTGCTATTCAGAGACAACCAAACAAAATGGGCCTACTTCTGCCCATTCTAGCAGCAAAGTCAATTAGCTAAGCAGCATTAGTAATGGTAATCCAAAATGTCTGTCTCCTCCTTGCTAAATTGAGAGCTTTCCTTGTCATCTTTCTGTGTTTTTGGGGTCTCTGAGGTGATTTTGGATCCTCTCTGCAGCCTTTCTTTAAAAATGCAGTTCATTTGTAGTTCTCAGGTTAGGTGAATAAGAGGTGATGCTACCCTGTATGGAGGATGGCTTTTATTCTCCATTGTGGAGTGGGACAGTTGGACACAGTTAAAGGCACAAGTGACATTTGCTGGATTAGAAGCCAACAGTATTACTTGTACGAGTGCACTCACAGACATGCAGAGAAGGCTGAGCTTTTGGTAATAGATCATCCCCACACCCATTGCTGAAGGCTTAAATTAAAGCATTTAAGTTTATGCCAGTTACAATATTTTATGGATTTGTTGTCCTTTTGATCACAATGCAACAAACTGCATCACACCCAGGAGTTTCTTTTGGCTACTCTTTTTCTGATGGAAGGTTTTTCTGGTAAACTTCCACCTTAGCGTGCTAATTGTGCTCTTACTAAAATCTGAAGCCTAAACGGAAAGGTAGAGAAAGGCTGTCAGCCCCTTGAACCCCAGCTTTTTAATACTTTTAAAGTCCAACATGGACACGGTGCAGTGAAAAATCTGGTACAAGATGAAGGCCTCATTCCTAGATCATGTTCCACTTCCTGGGATTTCTGCCACTTCCCTCTTAGCACTTAGGTTTGGCCCTTAATTGGACCCAGATGTCTCTTACAAACCACATGTTTCACTCTTGTAGGGCTCCAGGGGACGCTTTTTAATTGAGTTTGACAAAAGCCACACTCCAAAAGGCAAAGTACAGCTTCGCCTGCAGGAAACACCTCTCTATGACATTCTCCACTACGAAGATGCCAGGCAACGGCCTCTTGCTTCAGGAGACAGGGTCTTGGCACCATGGGAGGCCAGAGCTGAACGTTTTGGCCCAGGCACTGTGCTGAAGGTTGTGGAGAACAAGGAGGCACATTTAGGTACAGGGTGTTGGCTTCCTTAATAGCACTTGACCTGCCACAGTTGCTGGTCACTATATAGAAAGAACTCTCAACCATGGCGAATTCACCACCTGCTGCTTGAGCTCTTTTCGCTGACTTTTTTGTTGTTGTTGGCAGTAAGCATCCTGTTCTTCTATTTTGGTGCCAAAATTAATGCAGCTCTCAGAATTAGCCTTTGCTTTGTCCTGTGAGTGGAAACTTCCTACAGTTTGGGGAAGGGGCACCCTCCCAACACAAAGAGAATGTTCCTGACCCTCCTGAGCACTCACCTGATTATCTGTTACTCCAGCTTTTGTAGGGTAAAATCCTGGCTCACTGTGATGAGTGACACATTTGCTATCTGCTGTCTCTTCATAGGAAGTTCAAAATTAGGTCAAAATTTAAACTTATAAGAAAAAAAAAGTGGAAGTTGTTACCAAATGGCCTGAAACCCAAGCTGTTACTTTTATCCTCTGCTTTCTAAGGGATAAATCACACAGCTCGACAAGCTTCTGATTCATTCTTTGCCCACCCCACTTTTATTTTTTACCCACAGCACACAACAGAAGAGTGATTGTGAATTTCTGGAATGGACAGACTAAGGAAGTGTCTTCTGACCAAGCTCTGTGGATCCCTCTGCCCTTGAGTGAGCGCATCATCCTAGAACTGCAGATGCCTTTAGCAGCCAGGCAGATGGTGGTAGACTCAAGCTTGGATTACCCATACATTGTGGCCCCAGGTTACAGAGCCTCAGGTCATTACAAATGGGATCACTCAGACCTGGACCACTGGGCAAGGGGTCAATATTTGAGTCAGCCATGCACTAAGTGCAGCTGTAGGTGTACCTCTCTTCCCTATTGCTGCCTTTCAGCTAGGGAACCCACATGGCCTACAGGGAGCAGAGAACAGCAGGAAGATGCCTTCATTCCTGGAACTGGCTTGACAAAAGAAGAGCTTAGCCAAAAAATAGAAGAGCAACTGTCTGAAATGAGGATTTCATCTTCCGAAAGTGTTTCCAGAGAGGAAGACAAGAAGGAAGAGAAGAAACTGAAGACAGAAAATGTTCCAAAAGAACATTCCAAAAGAACATCCAAGTCTTGTTTGGAAGAAGACAAGGAGCTTATAGAACTTAAGCAGGTAAGAAGTGCTTCACTGTCATTTTTTTTTAAAACATATGGTCTGCTATTTGTGTGTTTGCTTTGTTACCTACACATTTTTACCCTTCATACAAAAACATTACTAGAGGTTTTAGGTCTGGCCCTTATGTATGTCTGCCAAAGGACAGAGACACTCTGCTCTTGCACTGTCTTCCTGATCCTTTGACTGGGGAAAGAGAATCATAGAATCATTAAGGTTGGAAAAGACCTTCAAGATCATCAAATTCAACCATGACCGAACTGCCATGATCATTAAACTGTATCCTGAAGCACCACATCTACACTCTTCTTCAGGGATCGCAATTCCACCACCTGCCAGGGCACTGTTCCAATGCCTCACCAGTCTCTCAGCTCTGGATTATGGTTCTATTTCTTGTTACTTCTAGAGTCCTCAGAGGGAGATGGCTGATGCTTTGGTTGATACCGCTGTCAACACAGACAGGTGGTTAGTGGAGTCAGTCCACAAGGAAGAGGCAGAAAGCAGACAGCAGGATGCTAAAACTGAAGGTAATGTTAAAGACAGTCATGGTATTGAAATTGTATCTGTTTTATCCAGAAAAAAGAACTTGCCACATGTAAAGGGTTAACCCTCCTGCATGGGGGGGAGTGGTCTGAACTTGACCCCAGGTGTATAGTGGTTAACCCACTCCCACTTCCTGTCTGGGGACAGGAAACTTTCTGTTTCTCTCTCTCCTGACCTGCCTGATAGCACGACCTTGTTCCTGCTGCTCCTGTCTTACCAGGTGGCCATTTTGTACCACATGGTGGACATCCCTTCCTGAATGTACCTCCATCCATTGTCATCAATCTGGTTGTATATATATATATATTTTGTACCCTGTTTTTCCCTTCCTTATACTTGTTTGTATCTCCCTTACCTTAAATACCTTTTATTCATTGTTAAAGTTTTTTTTTTCTTTTGACTTCTAAATCAAAGCAAGACTGTTCTTTGGGTGTTTTACCTCTTCTCTCTCTCTCTACATCTAATCTTTTTTTTCCAAAAAAGGAGGGAAGAGGGGAAGGCATCCTGTTATTATTGTATTGGTTTCTGTTAGCTACATTTTGAGTCCCCTGGGAAGCTTAAACTCGAACCAATACACCACACAGTATCAGTGCAGCAGGCTATTGTGTCTAAGGTCTGTGGCTATAGTTCTTGATGTTTTAAAAGAAAATGCCATAATGCCAAGCTGGATATAGCCACCATAATGTAGAATCCTTATGTGTAGGTATTAACAGTAGTGTGGCTTGAGAAGTTGTTCATCTTTTTACAATCATAGAATTGTTCTGGTTGGTAAAGTCCTCTTAGATCATCGAGTCCAACCATTGACCTAGCACCACCATGGCCATTAAACAATGTGCCAAAGGGCCACGTCTGCACATTTTCTGAACACCTCTAGGAACTCCATGGCCTCCTTGGGCAGCCTGTTCCAATGCCTGACCACCCTTTCGGTAAAGAAATTTTTCCCCCTATCCAATCTAAACCTCCTCTGACACAATTTCAGGTCATTTTCTCCCAAACTGTCACTTGATATGAGGGAGAAGAGAACAATCCCCACAGCACTACAGCCTCCTTTCATGTAGTTTCAGAGAGCAATGAGGACTCCACTGAACCTCCTCTTCTCCAGACTCCTTATAAAACTTGTTCTGTAGACCCTTCACTAGCTTTGTTGCCCTTTGTTGACACACTCCAGCACCTCAATGTCGTTCTTGTAGTGAGGGTCAAAACTGAACACAGGATTTGAGGTGCAGAGATCTTGTGGTACTAGGCAAAATTCTTGCTTGACTGCAATGACAAGCTTGTTTTTAGAAAGCTGAGATAGTTTTTTTGACACTAAAAAATATCAGAGGAAACATTGCTCAGAGGAAAATGTTGGTACCACATTATGAAAATCTTGCTTGCATATATATCTGAAAAGACATCTTTTTCTTTTTTAAATCTGCTCTCTATAACATCTGATGTTCCTCTCTTTCTTTATTTGGAAGGTCTTTTTGAGTCTAGAGTGGCAGAAGCTCCAATCCAGCATTCCCAAAGGAGCCCTTCCCTGGGAATCAGTGCTTTGGTTCCTTTCAGACGCCAAAGCTTCTTTGCCCGTGTAAATCAATCACTACAGAAAGACAGCCTGACCATCAAATCAGCATTCCATGTACAGAGACCACACAGCACCCCCATTGTGCAGGCCAGCAGATCCACAAATCTTCTGAAAGACAAAAGCATTGCAGTGAGTATTTGGTCCAAACCAGATTTAGCTATTAGGATCAAGCAATTTGTTTGTCATGTAAGAATATACTCTCCTTTGGAACTCTTCCTCAAAGGTTTTTACTGCAACAAAAATGTTGCCTGTGTAGCATAATGGCTATGCATAAATAGAAACATAAGATTTCCACTTGACAATCAGTGTTGCACAGGAACACAGCACTTCTGGTATTTTTACTTGACACTTTTGATAGTGTTTTATTTTAGGTCTAATCTCTTCTAAGTCAAATTCTCTGCCAGCTCTACTAGATAGCAAAAAAAGTATTCCTCCTTTACAGAAACCAAAAGCAAAGCAGGGGAAGTTTTAAGTAGTTTCATAGCAGAGAGTGCATGTCAGGGCTGGTACTTCAGATCTCCTCATCCTTAGGCTAGTATTTTACCTGCTGGAAAACACCATTTCTTAACCTCCCACCTATAAAACACCTTTGATTCTTTCTGTGGTCTCTCCTTCTGTATGTCATTGAACAAAAACCACTCACAAGGTACAGTTTTTGCAAATAATGTCCTGGAGAACAAAGGTGTTCATTGCCCCTAGGAAGCCATACAGATCAATGTGGTGAGAAAAATCAGTCAAAATGTTTTGTGGCTGGACTTGGCAGTGTTAGATTAATGGTTGGACTTAATGATCTTGGAGGTCTCTTGCAACCTTAATGATTCTACGATTCTGTAAGACTGGCAGGGACATTACTTGAAGGTCCTATTCATGAGCCAGTGTGGCTTCCACGGCTCAGGAGTGACTTTGGAACACTAAGCTGTCTAGTTTTGTAGATTTACAGTTTGCATTAGAAAAAATACACCAATAAGATTAAGGGTTTGGTTTGGATCTCTTCTCTTAGAAATCAGTCCTTAATGGTGGATCTCAGAAGAGCTGGAAAGAAATGGACTTCAGCAAAGCCAAGATTGAGCACAAAAGGAGGCAAGAGGAGCAGAGACAGCTGAAGAGGGAGCAGCAGCAAAAGGCAGATGCTATCCAACGCCAGCTGCACAGGGACAACCAGAGGTGATACCTAGGAGCTAACTGGTTTTAGTAGTAAATGTTGGAAGGTTGGTAATGTCTACTCTCTGGTGCTCTCATTTAAGCTCTGAGCATCATACATCGTGCCTCGTGCTAGTCTCTGCAGAGCTGTCAAGGTGATTTACTAATAGGAATAAAACTGATGCTTGAGATTAAGAATGAGTGGTTACAGCATGGACCCATCACCTTCAGTATTACCTCTAAGGGCAAATTCCCTTCCATCTCATCATCAGACACAAAGTCCTTTTACCTCCCTGTTCCCTACCCCTGGCCCCACAGTCCACTTAAGCTTAGCAGGTTCTTACCTCAGTGACCCACATCCTGACATCTCTTCTGTTGCCCCTGTGGTTCCACCACCAATACAGGAAGCCACCCAGCTATCTGGACTGGTCTTACAGCCCCTTTCACAGAGTTAATTTCCTTGGTTCCTGGCCTTCAGGGCCCAAGACCACACAGCCACACCAGGTTATGTAGTCAGGTGAACAGATGATCAGAGATGGCTGACATCAGGCACCAGCCCATTTTGGGGTTTTGCCACCTATGTTTAGGATACAGGTTTAACTCTCATAAACTAACAAAGAGTCCTGGAGTATAAACTGAGCACAGACTGCCAGAATATCTGCTTTGTGTCTGGAATAACAGTTTTGTGTCTTGTGCAGTTCTTTTTTGTTGCTCTTTCAGAAAAATTTCAGAAATTTTGTTTTGGAAACAGGCAGCGATTGCATCAGAGAAGATTGCAAGAGCTGGAGAAACAGCTGGAGCACAGAGACAGAGCTTTGCAGCACGTGGCACTGCTCCAGGCTACTGGGGCAGAGAGGTGCAGGAAGGAGTCCTTCTTGGCAGAGGAGGAGAAGAGGAAGGCAAGTCAGAGGCTGCAGTTTTTAAAGACACTGCGTTTTCAGAGAGAGGAGTTGCAGGCAGAACGCAGCGAAAGGAGTTTTGAACAAGAGAAAGAAAGGCTGGTAAGGGCAATTCCAGAGATGGTTTTCCTGGGCTACTGTATTTCTAGCAATGGCACAATCCAGAGTGTTTGCCTTTCAGCTGTTTTATATCCAGTGTATCATTCAGAGATACATAAATCAGAGAATCATAGAATGCACTGATTGGAAGGGACCTCCAGAGGTCATCAAGTCCAACCCCACTGCAGTATGCCAGGAGCATGCCCAACTAGATCAGGTTGCTCAGAGCCCCATCAAGCCAGACCTTGCATATCTCCAGGGATGAAAGCTCCACCACTTCCCTGCGCAACCTGTTCTATTGTTTGACCAAATGAAGGGTGACATCTTTCGACAACATGTAAACATTAAAAAAGGGAAATAAAATTCCCCGTCTCTCTGGTAGAGTCTTTCTGCATGTAAGGAATGAATTTCCATAGCTGGTGCTCATTTCTGACTTCTGCCAGTGGTGACTGTGGATGACATCCAGCATGGAAGCTGGCTGTACAACTGCATGTGTCTTTATCTAGGAGTTTCTCCGGAGCAGAGCACAGTCACAGCAGGAAGTGTTGGAACAAGGATCACACAAGCAGGACAGGCAACAAAAACAGCACCAGGCTGCCAAAGGGAGAGTGTTCCAGAGCAGAGAACGTTCACACCAGAAGAGAGAAAAAGAAGGCAAAAAACTCTATGAACTCAACCAGTACCTCAGAGAACAGAATCTTTTGATGCTCCGTGCATCATTGCTAGCGTAAGGAAGCAGCAGAGTAGGTGAGCAAGCCCTTCAGCAATTCAGAAATGTACTCTGTGTCTTGTAGGTGTGAGTCCAATGTGCTGGAGCTTGAGCACTTGTGTGCAGTTGCAGTAAGCGGAATTTATTGCTGGAGATGTCTTTAATTTCCATTTCACTGGAGTCAGAGCGCATTTTCACTGCTCTAACCTTTACAGGCCTTTCTTCCTGGAGTCACGATTCTCGTTCGCCTGCTAAACTTCTGTGACCCTGCCAACAGACACAACTGCAGCTGAGAGCTGCCTTGGGTTTTAATAGGAAACCTGACCAGCCTGCTGATTTTCTGCCCCAAAGGCATTTGAAGGAGCTCAGCTTTTTCCATAGGACTCCCAGGGAGTCAGTCAGTACCAATGATGCTCAGTGTTGTAGCCTAAGGCCGGTGAAATTGTCCTGGGGCAATCCAGAACAGAGCAACTAACCCAGGACCTGTGAGTTTGTTACAAAGGCCATTCAAAGAGCAGCAGATCTAGAGCCTGGCAGAGGACCATCAGACTGTAGCTGCTTTCTTGATGCAAGTGACAGAGCAAGCAGTTACCTGGGCCATATGATTGAGTAGGCTGGAGAACAACAGTAGGGAGATGATTCCCTCCAGTAAAGGGGTAGAATTACAGGCACTGCTTATGTCTTCCTCATATAAACCTAGAGGAAAATTCAGTATGGGCCTGAAAAGGCTTCTGCTGCTCAATTCAAGGGACTTCCTGCCCTGCTGTGTTTCTTCCAGACTAGTGCCAGAGAAAGCACATGTCTTTAAGTTGAAGGACCCCTCTTACAGGAACACAGCGCCAGAGCTAACACCAGTTTCCAAAACAGAAACACTTTAGGAAGTTAGAAAACTTGTGCAAGGGAGCTTCTTTGAAATTCTGCCAAGTCTTTTGAATGGCCAGCAGGTCCTTAAGAGTAAGTGTCAGGCTGTGTTGCTCCAGAGATGACTAAGAGCCTATGCCTTAGCTGCCTTATGGGGGAAAGCTGAAGTTTCTCATCCATATATTTACCAACTCTTCTAATGCCTTAATAGCTAACAGAGATATTTTTAATTTTAGGATCCCTAATGTGCATGAATCATCCTGAGATTTTTTTTGTTTAAAACTCAAGAAAAAAGAAAAGCAAGATGAACCTATTATACAAGGTGAAGGCTTTGACATTGTTTAAATTAAGGTCCAAAAAGTAACTTTCTGTCTGTGTGTAAGCTATATGTGAAGCACAGTTTTGCATTTTAGACATGGAATTCTATCATTTGCCTTAACCTCTTTAGCCCTTAGGAGAACTATGTGAAATTTGTTCAGCCAAAAGAACAGGGGTGGTTGTGCCCGAGAACTGCCTAACTGATGGACTTGGCACAGGCTGCAGACACCACAAAGTGCTGTGCCTGGCACCTCTAACTCTCAGCTGGGTGAAAATGAGAGGGCACATGCACACTACTGAAATGGGTGCTAGCAGCACATGAAGCTTTTCTTTCATGTAAAGCTTAAGGGCTGCTTACTTTTTTTGAGTTCTTTTACACAAAATTGTTCTAGTTAGAACAATGCACCTAGTTGTAAGTTTAACTTACAGGAACCAGCCTAAAACTTAAAAAATACTAAAACTCTACTGCTGCTTTCATCCTTGAGCATTTGGAAATTGAATACACAGCAATTACAGCACACAAAAATATATTGAACAGAATTTAATATTTTTTGAACTTCATTATGTCATTCATCATTTTATGATCATCATAAACCAGCAGATTTATTTGCTACTGTACTTTCTTTTAATCGTTTAACCATCTGAAAACAGACCACTGCAGACACCCTATGCTGCTGCACCTCCATAGACAATGTATCTGGGAATATATTCAGTAGTGCAGTATTTCCAATCATTCACAGACTGCTCCCCACTATTAAAATACAGCCATAAAATAATTTTAACACTGCTATGAAAATAACTGACTGTAAATGCCATGTATAATCTAGCTCTTTTGCTTTATTTAATTTTAAACTTTCCTCATGTGATTTCTGTCTATTAGGAAAATGCTTGGACTTGTTTCACAGACTACTGGAAACAAACCCCAAGTATTTGTATATTAATTAAGGCTGTGAGTTGATTCGGGTGAAAGTAGGGGAGCAGGAAAAAAGACTTTAAGGTTTAAAAAAACAAAAAACAATCAAACCCCCCACAACAAACAACTCACCCCAGAACAGAAACACCTAAGGCTCAGTGCAGATATTTCCAGAAGTTGCTTTTATTATCAAATTAGCTTTTCTGCATAGACACATTTTTTTCTTTTGCTGTTTATAATGCAAACTTCTATACTATTGGGCTGGAGTACAGAAGTTGGGGGGGGGGGGTGTGTGTGGATAAAATCATCTAGTCTGTTTTTATCATCCAAAATGACTGAGAACAGACCACACCATGCAGGATCTCAGACCACTTCTACAATGAAAGTAGAAGTTAAAAATACAGAAGATAANTGGGAATATATTCAGTAGTGCAGTATTTCCAATCATTCACAGACTGCTCCCCACTATTAAAATACAGCCATAAAATAATTTTAACACTGCTATGAAAATAACTGACTGTAAATGCCATGTATAATCTAGCTCTTTTGCTTTATTTAATTTTAAACTTTCCTCATGTGATTTCTGTCTATTAGGAAAATGCTTGGACTTGTTTCACAGACTACTGGAAACAAACCCCAAGTATTTGTATATTAATTAAGGCTGTGAGTTGATTCGGGTGAAAGTAGGGGAGCAGGAAAAAAGACTTTAAGGTTTAAAAAAACAAAAAACAATCAAACCCCCCACAACAAACAACTCACCCCAGAACAGAAACACCTAAGGCTCAGTGCAGATATTTCCAGAAGTTGCTTTTATTATCAAATTAGCTTTTCTGCATAGACACATTTTTTTCTTTTGCTGTTTATAATGCAAACTTCTATACTATTGGGCTGGAGTACAGAAGTTGGGGGGGGGGTGTGTGTGTGGATAAAATCATCTAGTCTGTTTTTATCATCCAAAATGACTGAGAACAGACCACACCATGCAGGATCTCAGACCACTTCTACAATGAAAGTAGAAGTTAAAAATACAGAAGATAAAAAGGCTTATTGGCTTTTTTTCAGCCTGAATTATTTGCTTGGGTGATGTTAGAATATTATTTATGTGTTGCTGTGGTACAAGAAAAGTTGGTAAATTAAATATTTAACCTGATATATTTCAAAACAGACTTAATTAACACCTTAAAAAAGACTTTTAGACAAGTAAGACTGCCTTCCTCACCAAGATGCAGCACCTCAGTTATACAGGAAGTCAGTTTAAAAACTACCAGAGCACATTAGCTCATACAACTGTGTTAACAAGTCAGAACCCTCCAGTTGTGCAAAGTCTTCCTGGTTTCTGGAACAGACCTTCCAATAATCCCATGCCTTGTACCTGGCTGAAGTGACTGAAGGCAGCATCAGAGAGTAACTACTGCCCAGCATTTCTCCCAAGATGTTTGTGACTTTCCACTTTCAGCTTCTGTCTGATGGCATGGGTAATCCTGCACAGCGAGAGGGCAGCAGCCACAGGAGTCTATTCAAGGACAGAAGCTGCAGTTTTGATGAGCAGTGGTTTAGCTGCCTCTAGGATATCCAGTTCAGGGTCCAGTGAACGACCAAGACCTTCCAGAACCATGATGGCAAAGATGATGGAAGCAAAATTGCTCTCAAGCTTCACCTAGAACCACAAGTGACCTAATGAGCTCAGAAGACCTTTTCTTTTCCTGAGCCTATTCCACTGAGGTACCAGCTCTGGCTATGCTGAGGGGAGAGCATACACCCATCTGAAACTGTACTCCTTTACTTGAGTTTTACATCACACCCAAATCCAGCAGCAGGCCCCAAAATAAGACCATTTCAGGTTAAATGCCCTAAGGGAACCCAAGAGTTTGTTTTTCCATTTCCAAGAAGAGGAATGGGATAACTTTCTTTTCTTCCACACTGGAATAGCAGGATCTTAGGAATGCTCACCATTGATAGTGTAGATATCTAATGTACTTTGTGAACTCATGTACTTTCATAACCTTCTGAATGGCCATGAAAGACCCTCACAGATCAGAGGAAACAAATAACAAACTACTCCCCAGTTCACAGCCAGGCACCAGGATTGTTTCAATACCAGGGCATCGAGAATTCCTGGAGTTGGGAGGACTTGCTTTCTAATGGTCTAAGTTATATTTAGTTATCTGAAACCAGCTTAATGAGGTTTAATGACAAAAATCTATAAAAAATGTTTAGGGAGACTCTGCAGACTGGATCACCCTGTGGACCTTCTCATCCCCTCTAGTTCAGTGCCACCATAGTTCTAAAGCTCTTTGCAACCATGGAAACTCACCCCCCAAATACTAACAGATGCAAGAAGGAATCTCTGTGCTGTCCTCACTTTTGAGCCCCATAAAAAACAAGTAAACACTTAGGCCTAGTGCTGTTACATAACTTCATATCAAGAAAGATGTCCACAAAAGAAAACATGCAATGGTATACAAGTAGAATATGTATTATATTTCATTTTTGTCTCTAAGACCATTAAATGAGAAAAATGGTGTTAAAGCAACATTCTTTTTAGAAAATATCAACCATTTAATGCAGTATTAAGACAAAACCCATCAAAGCAGAAATTGGTCTTTGTAGGTTGTGTACCAAGGCCCAAGAAAGAGCATGCCTGCAACACCTGAATGCATTCCTGCAGTCCCCGTCCTAGGAGTTCATTTCAGAAATCACTTCCTCATTGGCCCTTCATGTTCTCATTAGTTCTCCTTCCCCAAACAAAGGTCTAGCTATTCAAGTCAGACAGAGACAGGACCTCACCTTATGAGTCATCAATAGTTTAAAGACATTGGAGAGGAGATTTGCCACTTGAAGCTGGAATGCAAAAGGGGAAGTTAAGGATGGATCAAAAAAACTGGTCAAGACGACCAAGTCGAGTGAGTGACAGGCGGGATTTTGTTTGCTAGCATTTGGTTCTGGTAGTGGGACAAGATTCCCTGGCTGACAACAGCCATCATAAGGAGTTCATCTGTGACCTATGGTTCTGCTTACTTGTGAGCCCAGAAAGGCTGAGAACATCTGACCCCACATCATGCACCAGTTTGCTCACTACTACCATATGATACTCTCAAGTACCCTGATGGCCTTAGCCAACAGGATGAGAGCTGTAACATTAGGCTCAGCAACTTTTCACAAGGAACTGCAGATGTTAAAAGATTTTGAAATAAAACAAACAAGACAAAAACAAACAAACAACAAACCCAAACACCTGACACCAAAACCAACACAAAAAACCAGCCCACCCCCAGAACTCAGACACCTACAGTTTTTAATTAGCAGGTGAGAAATGATTTTATGGACTTTTGCTGCACCTGCGAGTCTAAAAGCACACAATACTCATGGGTGGTGATGATGATATCAGAGTTGGCCTTTCCACATGCATCATTCTAAAAGCCAGGTTGTATAGAATTACACAAGGGTGGGACACTGCACTTGCCTTTCCCAGGGCAATGGTGTTCCCTCGGACCTTGGTCACTAGTTCTGCCATCTCAGCTTTGAACTGCTCTATGTCCTGGCACTGGTTAGCACGGGCATGATGCAGGATTAGTTCTGCCACTCTCTCCCCCTGTGAAGGAAGTCAAAAGGAAGATTCAGACCTTAGATCATGGATGCCAGCAGGCCTACAGGGAACTGGACATCATCATCCCTGAAAGGCCTCTGCTGCATAGGTCCCTAGAGAAGGCATACAGCAGGAAGAACTCCCAGGGCCATACTTTCCTATTCAAACAATGGAGACCAAATGAATCATAAGAATCAGGTGCAGAAAGAGCAGAACTGGTCCAAAAGTCTTAGCTGGCATCTGGCACAACCTCACCTATTTCTCTCGCAGGCCCTAGAGGGTAGAACACAACAAAGACAGAAGTTTCAGGGAAGAAAATACACTCACAGGACTGGCATTTCTTCTCAGCAGAGGAGTAAAGAGGAGCATATATTAACCTCCCTTATGGGCCAAGTCCAATTTGCAAATTGCAGAGTAAAAGCAAGCTGATTCTACACCAGGAGATACTTGGTGAGAAAGCAGGGGAGCCCCAAGCTTCACTTGTAAAAGGCTTTATAGCTCTGCTTGGAAAATGTGTCTGACAGCCACCTACAGAGCTAGAGGCCCCAGATTTGGCAATGTAACTTGGTATAAAAGTTACATACATCTATATAAATATAAAGCATCTCTCACCTTCTTGATAAACATTCTTTGGAACCACTCTGATCTGTAGATCATGAATTACACCCATCCCAAGCCATGAAGGACTTGCAAACACATATTTGCAGTTTTTGCTTAGCAGCTGAGAAGTCAGTCTGGCAGCAGAGGATGGGCCTGAACATACAGTTCAGATATACTTTGGCAGATTAAACAGAACAAGTAAAAATATGCCCCTCTTGAGATACAGTGAGCCTTCCACATCACAGCTGAGGAGCAGGAACACGGAAGTACAAGCACCAATGCCTGAGTGTATTTTAGATAAGCAGGAAGAAGGATAAAGTAGTTGCTGTTATACAGAGGAGCCTGGCAGAGACCAGCCCCACCTCATCTGTTTTGTTTCCCCTTCTTTACAGGCACTGACACAACAAAATGGAGGACATCACATGGGCTTTCCAGCAGCAAGGCTGCAGAAGGGAACCTGTATGGAAGACGTTAATCCTCTCCCTCCTCTTCTCTGGCAAAACCTGGCAGATTCTGCAATGATCTGAGGCATGAGGGGCTCTCAGCAGTCCTAACTTCCAGCATAAGCACTCCTGACCAGGGAGTGGTTGACAATGGCTTCCTGTTTCCTGGGCCACTGAAATCACTCCATTCTGCCAGCCTGCTTGCTGTGGCTGTGTTGTGTATAGCTCTCACAACAGCCACGTTCTTCTCCCCTCTTAGGGAGGTTCATAAGGGGAAGTAAAGAGAAAGCTATCACTTCAGCTATCAGACTCTCCAGTTGTCTCCCTTTCCCAGCCAGATGAGAGGCCTCACCTGGCCCTGGACCACAGCCGTGAACACAGCCCGGAAGTTCTGCAGGTCAGCACTTTGTAGCTCCGCCACGATCCCTGCATCCAGCAGCACCAGGCACAGTCTCCTGACAGGCGGCTGCACTTCCACCACAAGTGTGTCACACAGGTCCACAATGGCTGTCTGCTCCTTGCAGCCAGTGCTGATGTAAGCAGATCCTTGAACCAGGATGTTCCCAGGGTGTAGGTCAGCATGGACAAAGTTGTCAACAAAGATCTAGAGGACAGCAAAGTCAGAGCAGCTCATTCCAACCAAACCTATCCAGGCCAAAACTTGCAGGCAAACAGAGGTCTGTTTCTGATCTGCTCATTGTCAGGGCTAACGTGCACCACCCTATGCACAAAGACAGCAAACAGCTTCTGCTGGAGACCTGCTGTGCTGAACTGCCATGAGTGCTACTCAGCCTAGGGGAGTCAGCGGAGCTGTGAGGCAATGCTGTGTGTTTGCTAGCAGTCAGGTAGGACCCCCAGGCATCCTAGCAGGGAACATTAGTGTTCTTTGGCAATTAAGACTAAAATAGGAGCACACTGGTGGGCCTTGGCAAAGAGTAATGCAGCAAGAATAGGCTATTTGCCATTCAGTGGCACAGGTTATAGTGAATGGTTAAGTTTATCTAGTCATGAGAAGAAGGGTAGGAGATCTGAGAAGCAAACAAGTTTTCTTTTTAGCCATATTGTCTTAATACTCAATTTCTGCAGGAAAACAGCCTTCCCTTCCAGCCTCAACCAAGCACCTACCATCTTCAGGAGCATGTCCATGCCCATCTTCGCCAGTCTCTGCCTCAGCTCTGTGGCAATCTCCTCATGCAGGTAGCGTGAAATAGGCTCGCTCTCCTGAAAAAGAGAGAGTTGGAGTCAAACACATACTGTGTCCCACCTTAACTAGGTGGCCCAGAATTGAGGGAAGGCAGAATTGATAAGAAAACCCTGAAAGGGGCCTGCCCAGTGGAAGCTGTACCTACTGTGACAGAACATGAGAGAAGCAAGGGTTTGTTCTTCAGAAATGGTGTGATATAGCCTGGAGCTGAAATACTCTTGCCAGGATCACCTGCACAAAAGCTAAGGTTGAGAGTAGCTTTGGTCTGTGACTCAAACATCCCTAAGGGAAGTGAGGCAAGCATCAGAAAGTGTCAGACTGCCAAGCTCCTTGCTTTGGCACACCACAAAGGAGAGATGAAGTGTGGTGTTCGTTTGCAAAGCACAAGCAAGCACATGGTGGCTGGACACACTCCTGGTCTGCTTGGTTTCAGGACCAATGTTCACTTCTCTATGAAGTTGTCTGCCACCTGTCTTCTGGGATGCACTGCTTGCAAAGAGAGAAAGTGGAAGAGACAGTGAGGAAGGATAGCCACCTTTTTAAGCAAATAAAAGAAAAGCATCCTTCTGCCTCTGACAGCTCCTTCTCAAAAAAACACCTTACTGGCATGTTCTAAGGGCCTTATCACTGCCAGCACTGCTCCCAGACCCTGGGGTTCTTACCTCAAATGTCTCCACGAGAACATCTGTCGTTACCAGAGGCCAAAGGGGAGTTGGAAACTTTACAAAATCGACATCTATGAAATTTTGTCGGAAGCGCTCCAGATTTCTGGCTTCATAACGTAAATCAATCTCAAGGGAGGAAAAGAAAAAGCAGATTGGAAATTAGGTGCAATTAAAATTAGATGTTACCCTGTGTGAGGGTATGCCTGTAAGATGCAATACCCAATAGCAATGAAAGTCAGAAAGCCAGAACAAAACCAATAGCAATGCTTCTTATATGCATATAGCACTTCTGATGGAGCAGCAGAGTAACAGACTGGGTAATGGATGGCTCACAACCTGCAAAATATGGGTGACACTTACTATAGGTATGTGTCTCAAGAAAGACCAGGACTGCATTATTTTCAAGGGCAGAGAGAGCCTGAACCAAAGCTTACTGTCCAAATACCAAGGCAGGCAGACAGGGTAGAAGAATCACAGCCCTAGCCTTACTTTACAGATAGGCAGCCATCACAGGAAGAAACATCATGTAGCACATGTGAAACAACCCACTATGCAAAGTCCTGGCCTCAGCTCATCAGTGACACAAGGACATCTATTCTGCATGCTGCTACTGCTCGAGGAGGCAGGATAATCTTGTCTCCCTCATCTGGCAGTGGGAAGTATCTCAGGAATACTTCTTGTTCTTTCAGAAAGAAATGAACGAAAATAGCAGTAAGTCTCTTGGTTGCTCTTCTAATCCACTGTCTTCAACACGTACACCAAAAGTTCTGCAAGACTGAACTGAAACTCATGACCTTGAGTCACATTTGAATACAGTCAACAGTTTATGACATAGATTTACTGTGCAGATTTTTTTTTTTCAATAGAAGATAATAATTAAGGCTTTCAAAAGCTTCTAACAGGCTTCGGGCAATCTAGACAAAAAATGAAATTAACAGATTGCAGTTCATTTTAATAGAACTATAAGCCTAATTAAGCCTGTAATGATACCTTTTTAAGTTTGGTAGTAAGGAAATTGCAAGACTGCATCTCTAGAAGATACTGATGAATCAGAACATTTTCAGATCTATTTGCAAAGTCTGATGATAATACAGAATGTGTTGTTTACTTATATAAAAGCATATTAGTTATGCCAATATGCATGCCTCTGTGATAACAAACATGACCAATGAGTACAGACTGCAAATGTGTAGGACTGAAGAGTGAACACACATCTGAGCACCTGTTTGCAGAGATTCTTCTCCTCACTTCAGTATTTATCTTTCACAACACTGCAACACTGCAAAACAGACTGTGACTAAGTCTAGTTAGCTGTGCAGGCCATTCACTAGGAAGCATACTCAAACTTCAATTTTTAAATCTAAGAAAGATTAATAAATTTTTCTCATTGCTTTTTTACTTTGTGAGCATATAAGCTATCACTTCAGTAACATTATGTGACTGATTAAAACAAAGACCATAATCAAAGAACAAGCAAGTCTTCATCTAACCCTTTAAAAAGTATGAAGCTATAGCCTGCCAGTAGCAAGACTAAGGGATCTTTTATTTCAATACATGTGCACCACAGCATGGCACATACCTGCTGAATCATAAGCTTCTCAAACTCCTCCACAATCTCTGTCAAACTGAGCCACTTAAATCCAGGGAGAAGTCCAATGATGTGGCTACCCATCTTCATAAGAAACAGATCCATCTGGACTTGGTGGACCAGCCCAGGGTGCAGGACCTGTGCAAGAATGTACAGTGGCAAAATTAGCCCCCAAAACACTGTGAAGGACAGTCCATTTCAATCAGCTAAAGTGATGCATTTCACACAGAACCCAGTTTATAAAACCAGGAGCTAACAAGGCTTCCCCAGCTAGTCCTCAAAAGAATTCACATTTTGACATGGATTAAACTGTAAACAAACACATTATAATCTCCAAATGGAAGGTTAGGCTGGAGCCTATAGTCGCACTCAATACCATTTTCCATTCCTGCCCTCTCCATGCCATGCAGCACTGGCTAGTATTTGGAACAGCTTAAACATAAGAAACATTAATAACTTCTCTGTTCCAATTTTTTTCGTGTGAGAAGGGGTTTCATTTTCTGGAAGGTGAAACCAAGCTTATCATGTTCACATAAACTGGGCCCTTGCAAGCATTTCTGGTAGCGACACATACGTCAGAGATGCCATAGACAGTATGTGTACTTGAACTCTCCAGGATTTGAAAAGCTGGATTGGAGTTGTCTGGAACCAAAGCACTGAGAAAAGGTACTATGGGAGACAAGTACCACTCCACTTGCTCTACCTGGCCCTAGCCTGCTACTGATTATTGGGACCATGGGAATTAAATTTTATTGGCTTTGTCCAGCACACTCCATTTTCACACATCTACCCGTCAAATGACTTACTTTAATGGCTACAGGCGTGAGACGTCTGCCTGATGAGGGATTTGCACTCAGGAGTGGCTTGGCCATTTGTTCCACAAGGGACATCTCACGCACAGGATTTCCTCGGGAGCAGTTTGATGGGCTCAGATGCTCCCTGCCTCTCTCCTCCCACATCTCTTGGTTCTTCCTCCTCCTCAGCCAGCTAAGGAGACCTCTAAAACCTGACACTTCCCATGCTTCAAAAGCAGACCGTAACTCCGAGCGTCGTGCTGCCTTCTTGACCTGGGAGCCAGCGATTGCAGTGAGGTCGGCATAGGCTTTATACACCTGGGCGACGCAGCCCGAGCCGACTGGTTCATGGCTTTGGAACTTGAGGATGCCTCTCCAGTCCTCACCGAAGGCCTTCCTCAGGAGCTCGTCAGTGTGGCTCCACGGGTGTGGGCTCACCTCAATGTGCAGCTTAGAAAACTCATCACAGAAGGCCTCGGAGAAGAGGTCCCTCCGAGTGCTGGCCCATTGGCCCAGCTTAATACAAGTGGGTCCAGCAGCCTCCGCTGCCCTCCGCAACAGCTGCAGCCACAGCGCTCCCAAGCTGGGCCACAAGCGGCTCAAAGGGTACAGCAACAGCAAGGGGCCAAAGCGCAGCAGCAACCCGCAGGCCCGCAGACCCAGCCGGAACGCCAGACCCAAGCGACGCAGCAGTCCCCGGGGCGGCCGCTCCAAGGCGCGCTCCCCTACCCACACCGGCCCCCACTGGCCCGGCCTCCCCTTCCAGCCGGTCCCAGCGGGTACTGCCGTGGGCATCGCCAAGGCCACCACGACCCAGCGGCCGGCACGCAGCCCTCTGCGCCCTGTGGCCGCCCAACCGTGCAACGTCCCCCTCGCCCTGGCAACTCGTCCGAGAAGGGGGCGCGGGAACGGCAGCAGCCGCACAGTCCCCATAACCACCATCGCCCGCCCGCACCACTCACAGCCACTAACGGCCGCCTGGGAAGGGCAGGGGGAGGCGGGCAGGGACAGCCAATCAGCGCCGGCAGTCGGAGGCGGTCCGCCCCTTAAAGGGACAGGAGCAGCTGCTGGGGAGAGAATTCTCGTCTTGTGGGTGGCAACTGAGTCCTGTGAGAGGAAGAGTCTTCCTGAGCTGTTGTCTCCTGCGTGGGAGCGTCCTCTCAGCTTTGGGCTACAACGGAGGAAGACAGGAGGCCCCATCTCTCTTGTAACTGGGTGCATTCACATCCCAGCAGGCAGCTGATGACAAGAGGAAAAGGGCTCACCCTTAGATCGGGGGCCTTCACAATCCCATCGGCTTTGACAGCTGAGATAGGCTCTTGCCATCTTGGTTTTGAGCCGACCTTGGTATGGACTGCTGTGATGGATTGAGCTGCAGGTGAAATAAGAAGGCTGACACATGCAAGAGTACTTCAGGTACTGCAAGGTGGCAGTTGCCTCTCAGGTGTTTTTTGTTTGTGATGAGAGAAGCCAGCGACAACCTTTTTATTTAAGTAAAAAACAAGGCTTAGTAGTGGTAACCTGACGTTGGCAGGGAAATGTGACTTCCTTAGCAAGGTACTAATGAAAGTCAATGCTTTCAGTAAGAGAAATACTGAGGGCACGTGACATGGCATCACTATTTGGAAGAGAAATTAAAAGCAGAAGCCTGCTGAGATGATGGTAGTTCAGCAGAAGTAGAAAACTTTCATCTTTCAGACTTGCTGTGCTTTCTGCTCCCCAGAAAGAGCTGCTGACAGCACTATTGGGTCTCATGCTTATTCCTGAGTCAGCTGACAGTGTATTAACCTTGTCCATGATCATACATTTCACAGAGGATTGCTCACATCTATTGCAGAGGAGACCTGCCTTTCATAAATTGAAATGAGTGCACCTGAAGCTGGTGAAGCAGCTGAAGGCCACACCGTCCATCTTTTCCATATGGGAGCTCTTGTGTATGTGAATGCAACAAGTCAAAGAGCATGTTTTAGGACACAGACAGAGCAAAGGTGATGCTGCAACTCATGCTGCTGCCATGGCTGTTCAGCAAAGCTGCTACTACCTTGTGCAGGGAGGCTTTGGGCTGGGAGCTGTGGCCTTTCACAGTGGGAGTTTAACTGGTATTCAGCTTAGCTTAGAGGAACATCCCCTTTCTGATACATGTAATGCACCCTCGCAACCAAAAGCTTGTACACAGCTCTCTCACTCACTTTAACATGCTGCTCAGGTGTGATGAAGCAAATCCCTGTGCCAAAAGGGAGGCCCCACGCAGATGAGCTGATCCAAGAACTTCCTGGGCTGGAGGGTTTCCTGGCCCGCTGCGCTCCCGTGAACCGCCTGTGAGCTGATCAGATGCCGCGATAGGTTCCTTCAGCGGCGAGAAGCTGTGGAGGAACCGATGCCGTTTTGATAGCAAGCAGGGACATTTTTGCTTTCCCTCGGATACTTCTCTTGGCAACCAGAAAGCCGCTTTGCGCACCTCATCTTTTAATCCCGACCTTACCACCGCATTCGCCCGTCACCTCCGTGCACCACCCCGACGGACAGCCTGTACTTGCACGCGGTATTCCCGCGGGGTACTGGAGGAGTGGCCGCGGTTGCTACGGCAGCGGGGCGGGCCGGGGGCGGTGCTGCTTGCCGAAGGGCGGCCGGGACCGGGGCCGGGGCCCGGGCCG